>PVJO010030010.1:0-16037 GCA_004026905.1 Hystrix cristata
TGTGTATGGGGGAGGTAATCACTGAAAGTAAAGCAGGACACCAGTTCCAGCCCGGGAAATGTCAGCGTTTCTATGAAGCCGTGATGGATGTCACGGTGTGTGGGTTCGCGTTTGCCTGTTTAGCAAGGTCCCGCAGGCAGGCTGCAGTCCTCCAAAGGCATCCCAGTTCCCGAACCATCTCCTTGGGTCAGTTCAGGGAGGTATTGCTTAGAGGTGTTGCTCCTTAGATTAGTTTTAAAAAGTAGCGCGAGTACTCCATTGTGTAGAAAAACCACATCTTCTTCATAAAAAAGGATAAACTAGAGTCATTCATATATAAATGGATGTTTCTTGAGAACATACTTTTAAGTGAAATAAATCAGACACTCATGAGTACACATCGAATTGTTTCTCTGATATAAGAGACCATAACTGTAAATAAGGACAAAGAGGTGTAATAGATATTATATAAAAGGAGGATGGTGTGCAGAGGAGAGGAGTGCTAGAAAGAAAGAAGGGGAAAAGCAGAAAGGCAACAGGGGAAAGAGAGGGGAAAGGGAAAATATGGAAAATGATGAATGAACCTGATGTAGATAGGGGGGGAGGGAGGAGAGGGGAGGGGCGGGGGAGGGGGGGAGAACCAAGATGCACCATGTATAGGTACAGAATAAATGTAATGAATGTGACCAATGTATGTAGAATGTACCAATACATGCTCTTGGTTTAAAATAAATTAAAAAAAAAAAGTAGCGCGAGTGATGTTGCAACGGACAGGTTTATTTATATACCGAGTATCACTTATTTCTGTTTTCACGCGATACATAAATACTCAGGGATGAAATTTTCAAACGCTGTGCAAGATGTGGCTGAGAAGCTGCCTCCCGTGGTGGTCTCCCCAGAGACCTGCTATCCACACACAAAACTACCTGCTCCCGAGCCAGGAAGGCCCGGAAAGAGACCAGAGCACCTGGCTTCAGCACCACACAGCAGACAGGTTAGAGAAGGCGGCCAGGAGGGCGCGGCCGCCTCGCCCCTCCCACAACTGCAGGCTGCACGGAGGGAGGGAGAAAAGGTCAAGACTCCAAGGCAGTACCAGGCCCTGGGGGAGACCAGCACCCGGCGGGGCCCCGCGGCCCCACCCGCAGGCCGGTAGGAAGGAAGGGCCGAGCGGTGGCGCCGCAGCAGCCTTCCCAGGCAGAGCTCCTGTGGCGCCCTGGGCTGGCCTGTCCCCAGGCAGACAGCTGGAGGCAGGTCGCCCTCAGGGATCCGACGTGGCAGGAGGAGTGTGAGGGCGAGTCCATCAGGGCAGCAGAGAAAATCCAGTTCTTGTTACTCCATCTTGGTGCAAAGTGATGATCTTCCTTCTAACTTCAGTGGTGGCATCTTTCCTAATTGCACCCGCAACTATAGTTATAAACTCGTAAACAGAAGTGATAGTAAACATTCTTTTCTTATGGCTAATTTTAAAAGAAAAGTTTCTGATATCTGATAATGTGCAATGACATATTAAGGAATCACTGGTAGACTTATATATTTTAAGAGTGCATATCAAATTTTATCAAGTGTATGTTGAATACTAGCACATGTTTCTACAAAACAATAGGGAAAGTTTTATAATTTTTCTTTTTTGGTCTCTTAATATGTTGAACTATTAACGTTGAACTTTGCTTATGTTAAATTTGATTTTTCCTTGTTTTTTATTTAGGATTGTTTTCATAAACAAGTATAGATGAAATTATCCTACAGTTCTGTTTTATTCTACTTTCTAACTTTTTTAAAATTAAAGTTATGTCTATCATGAAAAAAACTAAACATTTTTCTTCTTTCTATACTTTGGAATGCTTTAAATGATCTAGGAAACTTTGTTCCCTTAAATTGTGGCATTTTGAGGAAACTGAACTGATTATATTATTTTCTCAAGCCTTTTTATAAACGTTAATTCTACCTCTAGAGGTTCTATCTCCTCTTAAATTCAGTTTTTGTGGGAGTGTGATTGACTTTGGGACCCACAGCAGGGATTGGTGGAGCACACCAGTGGGTGTGCCTGGGTGGGTCGTGGAGGAGGGGCCTTGAGTCTATGTCTGGTCCCTTGCCCCTCCGCCCTGGCCCTGGACCCCGCTCCGCTCCGTGGGCGCCGTGAGTGCAGCAGCTTTGCTCCTCCCGGCCCTTCCGCCATCCTGCTTCTGCCTTGAAGTCAGCTGACCCTGGACTGGGGGCCTGTGAACCGATAGACGGAATTAAATTTTCCTTTGTTAAGCTGTGAGTGTTGGGCATTGTGTCCAGCAAAGGGAAAGTCGACTAATACAGTTTGGTGGGAAGATCTTCCCTTCATTTATGTTTCATTTTATAGAACTTTGAAGGTGAGGAATCATAGTTAATTCCCATTGTGCCTTTTATCTTCCATTTTATTGCTTATTTTATATTTGTATCTCTTTGTTTTTAATTAGGTTAGCAAATGACTTATTTTACCTTGTTCTACAAAAGAGACGGGTCTTCGATTACTTAATAGTTGACTGAAGTATCTATTTTTCATCTTATGCTTATTTTAGATTTTGCTTCTTTTTAATTTTCTTTGTCAAGTTAAATATTTAGTTAACTTGTTTACTATTTTCTTCATTAGCTAAGTGACTTCTAGTGTATATCTTTTCCTCTAATCTCTGCCTTTACTCTGTGTCTTATAGTTTTATATATTTAGTTTCATTTTTTTCTAAAAAATTGTGACTTTAGATGTTTGTTTTTGACACTAGAATTATTATGGAGATATCTTTTATTTTAGTGTTAATAAGGTAGGAATTTTTTAGAGTTTCTTTTTGTAATTATCAAAAGTGATCGGAAAATATCTGTACAACTTCTAAGTCTTGTAATTTAATCATACTCAAGCAATAGCTAGGAACAGGATCAATATATGTAAATATTCATTAAGCCCCACGGAGAAGGTCTTTCTATACATACAAAATTTGTCCACTTAGCTTCAGTTTCTATAACTAAACAGTTGTTTGTTTAGACTTTAATACGTCTATAAGATTAAAAACAATACAATTTCACAATCTGTTATCACAACAGTGAAATTCAATGTTGATTTGAAAGCTGATTATTTTTTAAACTTGTGTAGCTGTAAACCCTGAGCAGAACAAATAAGAAAGGCCATTTAGGTTTCATCGTATTATTTACTTTGAACGTTCATACATTTCACTGCAGACATACAAATGTGCTTGGTTATAAAACGCTGCTCTTGACCTCTCTGGGGGGTGGATAAAACTGGCTATCATCAGTGGTCTGTCTTTCAGAAATGCAACCATATTAAGTTCCAAAATACATCTGGCTCCCCGGATTTGTCATAAAAGATTGTTGATCTGTCTCTAATGTGATTTGTTTTGTCTCTAAAATTTACCACATAGAATGAATCCATGTGATATTTTAGGTTATTATCTTTACTATCGGGGGGTACCAGGGCCTTCACATTGAGCTACATCTCACACCCTTTTTTATTTTTTACTTTGAGACAGGATCTCACTAAGTCATTAGCTGCCCAGGCTGGGCTGAAACATGTGATCCTCCTGCCTCAGCCTCCCTTAAATTCTAGGAATGCAGGTGTGCACCACCACACCAGGCTCTGGAGTTTTATAAAATACTTTCTGCATCCACTTATTTTAAAATATTTTAACAAGTAACTACAGCCTATACAATTATTTTTGTCAAATAGTAAAATCAAATAAATGACTAAATTTCTTTTTATAGGAAATTGAAATATTTTATACTTTTTATCTTCCTACACAATTTTTGTGTTATGAAAAATTCCATTGAAAGGTCCTCCACCGGAGAATCCAATATGTCAAACCGGTATAATCAGGTGGGTTATTAACAGCTGCTGTCAACATTCAGGGAATGCTCCTTGAGCACACAGCGCACATCAAGAATGGTACCAGCTGCTCATCTGGGGATGGTGGCACATGCCCATAATCTCGACACTCTAGAAGGCTGAGGCAGGAAGATCACAAGTTTGAGCCCTGTCTGAATGACTTAGCAAATTAATGAGACCCTGTCTCAAAGTAAAAAGAAAGGAAGAAAGAAGGAGAGAGAGGAAGGGAGAAAGTGGAAGGATGTAGCTCAGCGTGAAGGTCCTGGGTTCAATCCCCATTGCAATATACATACATACATACGTACATACATACATGAATAAATAAATGGTACTAGGCACTAAGTCCTTGGAGAGAGAGGAAGAAAAACACAGTAATAAAAACACTAGTAATAAATTAATCTGTGTAGAGCATGAATGAAGACACATATAAGGAAAATATGGAAACACATTATATATGGAACTTGGAATTTGGTAGAAATATTGTAATTAGTCACTTATAGGAAAGGTGCTCACTGAAAGGAGCTAGCTGTTGTGAGGTGGTGCGGTCTGCAGGGAGAAAGGGCTGAAGACAGACAGAGAGGGACTCTACTGCAGGCCTCGTGGGGATCGTGTGTCTCGCCCAGACTTCTGGGCTTTCCAGTGTTGCTGAGTGAGGGCCAATTTGTCTTCTCTCCCTCCCTCGTGTTGCTGCAAACCCCAAGACATTTTTATGTGGAATGTGTTTTGTAAATCATGCACAGTGACCCAAATCTGACATATCAGCCCCGATGGGGTCCAGGATGGGCCTCCAGTTTCCATCTGGTACGTAATTACCCCAACTTCTCAAAGCATGCTGTCCAAAAGTGACCACTGAATAAAATGAATAGAGCGCTGACGGTAGTTACTTTGAGTAGTTGTGACCCTGGTGATGCATTTTGGATAGAAAGAAAATTGTGCAAGAAATAATCATCTAAATCTAATGTCACAAAAGAAAACTTGGGAGCTTTATAGAAGGGAAGAATTAATCATTGGCATTTTTAAATCAGATATCGGCAGTTTGTGTTCTGGGATTTGCTAAGTGGCTCATGTGACGTTCTCCATTAAAACACAGCACGTCCTATCTCAGCACCTTGAGCTCATCTCATCTTTGTGGCTCCTGGGAGCAGCATATGCTTTATTTGCCTTGCATAATATGCCGCAGGAAGAGCGCTCTTGGATGTATTTTCTCAGATAATGGGAACTACTTCATAACAAATGAAAAGAGATGAAACCAGTCAATTGTTTTTTGGCTTTTCTATATCTCATAGATGGCTGGCTGTTTTCAAGTACAAACTTTTCAGTTTTCATATCTTAGTGTCAATCTGTGTCAGGCAAAAAAAAAGGCATTCAATAAATAATTTAAATAAATGAATAAATGCATGAAAAATTATAAAAGAGATATAATTAATCTTGATTAGTAAAAAACCAAAAAGTTCAAACTCACAAGTATAAAGCAAAGACTAATTGACTGAATAAGTTAATTTTTCTGGCACAAACATATACATATAATATTCTGAAACACGTGCATAGTATTTACACAAGATGACAAAGACTGGAAAGAAAATGGCCAGAATTCAAACTGATGTTGTTACGTGGTTATCTAGATCACCCTCAGCATTTGTGGTTCTTGCCGGAGGCCCCTTTTCCATGGTCTTGTCGTGTGTCCACTGACGAATCATTAAGTAACACCATGTGTCCACTGTGTGACAGACGACGTGGGAGGTGCAGTAGAACTGGATATGATATGATTAGTCACTTTAGTAATCAGTGAAAAGCAGCTGGATGGGGAAGTTTCCCAGGCCGCAGTGGATCACCTGTGGGCCTGACTTGCAGGGAGTGTGGTCTGTCACTAACAAGGCCGCTGGGATAGCGGTGAAACGACAGGGTTTACTCTTCTGTCCGTGCGGGTCAGAAGAGCATCGCGTGGACAGATTTTCCAAAAAGCTGCTGGTGGGGAGGTGAGAGGAGAAATGTTTGAAAAAGAGAGGGATTTAGGTTCCTATAAATTCATAAGACTATATGCATTCCAAATACTTTGTTGAGGTTCCCTGGCACACAATCCAGACTTTTAACATCATTTTGGACTTTTTCTCTGACCCCACTTTTCTCTTCTTAATCCAATCACAAATGTCGGTGATGGCCTCGTATGGTTCTGCCTTCAGAAGTGGCAGGATGTCACAGAGTGAAGATCACGGAGAACTGCGGGGCCTGGTGTGGCCTTGGTAGACCAGGCAGCAGATACACAGCATGGGCAAGACCACCGCCCACCGGCCGGCCGCCTCAGCAGTTCAGCAGGACAGCAGAGAGCGTGCGAACCGAGGACACCTAGATGAGTCTTGTTTGGCTGCTCAAAAGGAAACCTTGTACAAATCTCTTAGCTCCTGTTTCAATTCACTGTTTGCTTATCAAAAATAATAATGTCTATTTATCTACCAACCCATGCCATTAATTTGTAAGTAAAATGAAAAATGCAAACGAAAACATTCTCTGCATTTCTCTGCCGTATGCACATTAAGGATCGGAAGCAGGAGTAACGTGGACAGCGCTAACCTGCTGCATCTGGCCTGTGACCACAAGTCTGTACCTGAGGGAAAGGACAGAGTGTCTCGGCATCCCTCCTGCCCTGCCACCTTAACATGCTCAGCAGACCTTCAGAGAGAGCAAGTGTGAGCGGGCTTCAGTCTGAGAAGGACGTGTAGAAACGGCACTACAAGCAAGTTCGACTCAAACAAGGATACGCTATTTTTACCTGGACCACTTTTACAGTTGTGGACCTGAAGCTGTATAGATTTAAAACTTTCTAATGAATAGACAGTTAAAGAAGGTGGAATAACTGGACACAGATGGAGAAATTATCCAACAATCATTCTTAATTCTTGAAGTGTGTCCAAATTTCAGAAGTGGCTTTTTGGGTCTTACGAGCATTATCTATAAATTATTGCATTTAAAATAAACTTGTAGTCATTTCTACTAAATGAAAATTTTAATGAAGCAGTTTTTTCTGGTGCTTTTGTGAATCAAACCCAAGTCCTTGTGCTGAATGAGTGCTCGGCCACTGAGTCACACGCTAATTACACAATTTTCAATTTTGTTCTGTGAAAGAAAATTGAATTTGCTGAGCCACAACTCAAGAACTTTTTTCATTTTGTACATTTAGTACCAGAGCAGGCCTCCCTGGACGAAGGAGTGACCCGAGCGACAGGAATGGTAGATCACATTTATCACTGTTCAGAGGCCCCGTTTAGAATGTTGAGGGATTTAGATTTGTCAGTAAATCTCTATGGGAAAAAAGCAATTTCAGTTTGGCACATCTAATATTTATAGCATATGAGATGGCACAAAATTTGTGTCAATCTGTTGATTGATTCATGTATTCTTGATATAAATTTTTTACCCCAGTAGACACACATCATTCTTTCCCTTTGTAACGTTGGATGTGCAGAAAGTCTAACTGTGAGTGTGTGTGTGTGTGTGTGTGTGTGTGTGTGTGTGTGTATTCATCCAACTCACATCCTTTCTATTTAACTACAAGAAAGGGCCTTTCAGGGGAAATGGAAATATCTGGACCCTGCCATTCTGTGCTGCTCCCTCCCTTCCCCTGCACAAACGCTCGTCCACTCCTTGAGCCAGGAAGCTCTTAGTGACTGCTGGCCCTTCCCTGGTGACTGGTTCACCATCTGCACAGTGGCACACGGGGAAGCCTCAGAGGCCAGAAGGCAGCTTTTGCCCTTCCGCCCTGGTGCAGGTCAGGAGCCCAGGAAGGATGTTCTGGTCTTTCCCTGGAGCAGGCTGTGGGAGGCAGCCGCCGGCCGGGAGCAGGCCCCCTCCACGGCTATGGTGCAGCTCTGCAGGTACCAGGACCAAAAACATCCGAGCCGCAGCCTGCTCTCTGCTGTCGCATCGCTCCTCATCTACTGTAAATTAGGCACAATTCTCACTCTTTCTCCAGATCTTAATTTTCTTGTAAAGGCTCCTGTCCACTTAAATAAGTGTGGACGCTTCTCTCTTGTTAATCTGTCTCTTGTCATAGGGGGAAGTTTTTCTTTCCTCCATCGAGGCATACACGATGATTCACTATTTGTTAGTTGCTTCCCCCCCCCCAGTCCTTACGGATCATGAAAAAAAAAATACTGGAAAAGAGCGTGGAATTAGTAAATTGATAAAATTACTCTCAGCAAACTTAAATTTTCCATTCATTCAGAAAGCTGTACCTTATCAGTCACTGCACACTGATTTTAACACTGTATTGATGTTACAGTTTTTATAAAGTTATGTTATATAAATATTGTAAATATCAGTAATGGAGAGAATATCTGAATCAGTTGTTCAGTAAATGCCAACCAACACTCACAAATACTTTGTGTTGCTTTTGGAAAGAAAGGCAGACGCAGGCCCGTTGCAGAATGATGAACACTTTCAATATCCAGCACACTTAGGAGCAGACCAAGTTCGGCACACTTGATTCACAAGTTTCATTTGCAGTTACCCGTAATCATGAAATGCCGCCACGGCAATACCAGTGGACCGCACTCCTCTGCCCACCTATGTGACAGGTGACATGGCCAAGCAACTAGGTGTGCTCTTTCAGAATCCAGATTTATAGCCCGTCTACTCAGAACAGGTGTTAAACCCTCATTTACACCCGTGCGCATCTATTGCTTATTTCCGGCAGAATGGGTTTCGCTCTGATCAATACACGTATCAGCCCCGTTGTTCATCTTGTTAGAGAGGTCGAAGCAGTGACGGGGTACATCTGTTTTCATGTCGAGTCATGTCTGAGTTAATGAATCCTCTCCAGCTTGATAAACAACACACCTGCAATTGTCCTTCAGGCTCCCGCTTCCCAAAACATCTTTAGCCTGAATTCTAAACTAACCTGTGCGGCACTTTCAGTTCTTAAACAGTGGCGTTGTTGCATAATGTACATCTAAGATGCTGCTTTTTGTATAATAAATGCATTTACATTGTGGGAAAATACGGCACAAAGATTGTTATAAAATGTAGCCTGTAAAAATTGTTTGCCTACCTAATTATAAAATCTATTTGCAAAGGTAAATATGGCATGTTAACATTTACCATTCTAACTCTTAATCAAAATATACAATGAACATAAAATGCAAAGTTTATATAAAAGCATAGTAACATATACTCCTTAGTAATACTTAATATCGGGAATCCTAACGCTGGTCTCACCTAACTGACTACGTGAGGGCAACCATGAGTTTACCAGAGTGTGAGGGGTAAGGAGACTTTTCGAGAAACTGAGAAAGTTTCTACGAGGAAGCTATTTTAAAGGAAGAAGTATGAAGGTGATGTCTCAGTTTCCTGGTGGATTGGGCAGGTTGTCTCTGGGTGGCTTAAATTACTGTATTTCATCGAGTCTGTTTCCAGTAGCAGACTTGGGTGTGATAAATAGACTCCGTCACTCTCATTCGGAGTTACTAGTATTCATTTCGTTCCCACTTTGGCATCGATTGCCCATGTGTTCCTGTCACTTGAGCCCTGTAGTCCTCGCTGTCTAGATTGGTAAACTGTAGAAAATAACTGTACCAAAGTGTTATCCTGGAGACAGAGCATGCTTTAGATCAGGGGACAAAGCGTGGTCTTCCCAGTTAGCAGAATAGCTGGCACCAAGCAGAAGTGGACAGGCCATCCATGTCTCGTGGTGGCAGAGAGGCCGCTACCAAAGCTGTGACCTTGGGATTTCATGATCCAGTCACATTTCAGAAGTGAATATGATGTCAGACTTAAACTATTCCAAAAATTAAAGGGCATTTCAATCTAAAAATGGGGAGAAATTACAGCTAAAAAGGCAAAATATATCCATTCTTTTTTATGGCAATTTTCTTAATTTATTTTGTCAGTACAGAAAAGTTCCTTATTTCCCAGCCGCATAGGGTGGAAGCATCATTGCAGAACAAGGTCCTGAAATCCAGATTGTGACGTTGGCCAGTCTGGATCCAGAGAGACCGAGAGAGACAGGCCAGGTGTGATGTCCCGAGGCCAGAGGAGGCCTCTGCTCCTGGCGTGAGCACCTTGGCCTTCAGAAAGATGGGGTGCCCTAGGCCCAGGGAGCCCAGACTCAGGTGGGAAGGACCCAGGTCGGGGTTAAATCTCCAGGGCAGGGGCAGAAAGTCCAGCAGTGTTTGTGAGATCCAGCTGCCAGGAAGAAGACTGGCGCAGGAGCAGGACTAAAAAAGATGCTGAGTCCTGAGTCCCGTCGGTTCCTGAGTTAGTGATACCTGATTGCTGAGGACGGGAAGACGCTTAGTGTTCTCCGTGGGGCGCGGCTGCATGTCGGCGCAGCGGTCCTGTCCCGGCTCCACAGGGACAGAGGTGCGGACGGGCTCCCTGTCCCTCATCCCAGGAAGGACAGAGAACAAGCAGGGGCCAGCCCATGTCACAGCCAGCCACACTGTGCTCACTGTTACTCCCTCAAAGACTCAGAGAAATGGTGATTGCTTTGGTTATGTGTTTGCAGTGACAAAAATAAGTCTACATCCCGAGAGGAAGTCAGAAAATCTGTTACACAGCTCCTGCTCTGAAGTGAAAACTCCAAGGTGTAATAGAAAACTACCGTGAATATTTAAATTTTAAAAAGTATTACAGTAAAAGACATGTTACAGTAACTCCCTTCAGAAACACTCCCCCTTGCTTTGAACACACTTGACCCACGGTTCTTGCCACCGTCTGCGGAAGTTCTGGGTGTCCTCTTTCTTGAGTGTCTTTATTTCTGTTGTTGTGGCTGCCTCAGTGTCCTGACTGGATTCAAAACATTTACCTTTCACTATCATTTTGATCCTGGAGAAGAGCCAGAGTTCACATAGTGCTGGGTCTGGATCTGATAAATATGGTGGATGAGAAATCACCCTAACTTTTTTTACGAGCCTGCTTTTCCCTTGGACAGCATTCAGCACAGCATTCACTGTATTTTTTATCACATCTGGTAAGACCTTCACGAAAGAGGCCTTCCAGAACAGCTTCAAAAAGGAGCAGATACGATGGGATAAGTGTGTTCAAAGCAAGGAGGAATATTTTGAGGGGGATCAATGAGACTGTATCTTTTATTGTAACAACTATTTTTTAATTTAAACACTCAAGATATATTTCAATCACAACTAGGATTAATATAACATTGACATTGTTATTATAATGTTAATGATATTATTAACTAATGAAATTATTTAAAATAATGTTATTAACTAACATTAATATATATTATTATACTTAGTAATATCATCTGCAGCCCAGGCCTCTTTCACTTGCTAGTGAGTACTCTCTCACTTATGGTAGAGATAACTGAGCACAACACTTACAAAAAGGCACAACATAGGACCAACTTCCCAGACACTTCTATCGTGGACAATGCTGAGTTTCATTTATGTTCTTGATTCAATCATGTAACTACAATCACGATTTTTCCAATATCCTTTTCTCTTTTGTGGGTGTGGGAACTGAACTCGGGACCCCACACATGCTAAGTCAGTCCTCTACCACTGAGCTACATCTCCAGCCCTTAACTATTCTTAAATGTCCAAATTTTACCTGGAGAACCTTTCAACTTCGGTTGTGGCACGCTACCCCACAGACGCATCTGACCTCTCTTGCTTGTACGGCCTTCAGACTGAGGCTGTTTTCTGTAGATGAGCTCTTGCGATTAATTAGATGATCGAGAACTCTAACTCTGAACATCAACTAAGTGAAATGCCATCTTCCCCACAGGACTTGGTCTCATTACTACACTAATATTACAGAATGTTACACTCAAACACTACTATATTTTAAAATTTACCAAGAAAGTGGTGTGGAAATTTGTTTTCTCTCAGAGTAGGAGAAATCACATATCTTCAGGATTTTCACTTTTTTACAAAGCCTAGATAGTTGTTACCTGCCATCATAAAAAAATAGGCCAACCAAAGTCATAAATCACCCAAGAAAGTTTACTTTCAGCTCATTATATTTTTAGACATAGAACAATTTATTTTAAACATTTAAAGTTATATTTAGCATAATGGAATTTTTAATTAATGATTATTTCTACATCTGAGTAAGGAAATAAATGATAGGGTTATTCAAATTTGATGGATTCTGTCCTCCCAAAAATCGAAAATGCATTCATACTAATGAAAATAATTTGTTTCAAAATCTAAAATAAATTGGCATAAGAAAACATCAAAATGACAATAAATTCTACATACTGTATTTCAAGTAACACAAAATTACTTAAATGAGATACTAGTCCATAAGGATTATAAAGTATAGAATAAAGATGTGTCACATCAATAATAACAGAAGGAAAATTTGCAGAGGGAAGTATTTTTTAAAAATTATAAATGATTTCAAAAGTATAAAGAAGAACTAAAAGCAATACGTTGTTAGGAAAAGCTTTTTTGTCAAGACAAGATGCATTATTTTAAAAAGTTTTTAATTACCAACAGGCATAAGTCCATTGATTTTTTTTTATCTAAAACAATGTGCAGCTCTTTTTTATATTTCAACTCTAAAAATTAAATTAGCGAAACAATGAAAGAAAAATATTTAGTGACATAAAGTCAATCATATTAAGTAGCTAGCAACTAAAAAATTTAAATCATTTGTAATTCCACATGATAAGTAAATACCAAGATAAGAAAATAGGGATAAAGTATTATGTCCTTATCAACTAAATCTTTAAACAAAGATTAAATATCACCTAATTTTTATTAAACTACCTGGCTCTTTGACAACACCTTGCATCCTCCTGCTGGTCCAGGAACTCTCGGGGGTATCAGGATGGTGGGTAAAAAGCCCAACGTGCAGGCTCCCTGCCAGCCAGCTGCCAAGCCTGGTTCCTAATCCGCCCTAGTGAGTGTCTAGGACCAGGAATGTGAACTATTAATCACTGTCCCATGAACGTCCTCATTTAAAGTTGAGGAAAGTAAGACATAAAAGGTGGTGATATTAACCTGATAGCATGTAACGTAATCTAGCTCTGATGAATAAAAATCCTAAAATGCAGAAAAGGATATACAAATTATACTGAGGAATTTTTACGTTAATTTTTATTCTAATGCCTACTTGACATAATTTTGCTGTGTTAATATGATTAGTGAGTAGATAACAATTTCAACAAAGAATAATATTTTAATGTCACAAGAGATTTATTGTACTATTGCTACTCAGTTTTGACCTGAACAGAGCTGTGAGAAATATAGATATAGGGTTCTTTTTCTTTTAAACTCTTTATTTTTTAACACTTGGTGGTCTTTTTTTAAATTCTCTAAATCAACTCTCACCAATCCGATTATCAATATTATTAAACGATGTTAACTTTAATATTTTCTCTTACTCTCACCTCAATTCTCTACAGAAGTCAAACTTGTATATATGACTTCTTAGTAAAAACTTCCCTTTGAAAAGTAAAAACTGAACATATACAAAATGAAACTTATTTTTCAATCACTAATATTCATTCTAGAAACTGCCTATCTGCTTGCAGCTTATAACTTCCTCCCCACCCTGAGCAGCCATCAGCATCATAATAGTTTCCTTATTTGTTGATGACTTGATCACGTTTCATCTCCATTCCCTCATTGTACTTCTAAAATATTTGCCCAGATCACCTGACGTTTTTATCCATATGAAATCTATTTTATTTCAGAGATCTTACATTTTTAAGATCATTGCAGCAAACTCCTGTCACTCTCATGTTGGCCTCTTCACATTGGAATTTCTCCTGCCCACTTTCAGAATAAACACACCCCCCCCCACACACACACACAATTTGACTAGAGCATCTTTCTGTTTAAAATGCTTTAGTGTGAGCTGAGCGTCTGCCGAAGGAAGATCTCACAGCGGGAGGAAGCGCTCAGGACCTGCTACCTTTCTTCTCTAACCATCAACTCTTCCTGACCACGAGTCACACCCAGCTCTCTGTGACTCTCACGAGATCCCGAGGACAATGAACTGTACAGAGGAGAGGCTCACCTGGGCTCCAGTCCACGCCCCTGCAGACGCGTGGTCCGGGTGTGTGCTGCGCATGGCAAAGGCAATGTCAGGCAGCCCGCGGCGGAGCGAACAGCTCACCCGTGACCATAAAGCAAAAGAGACAAAGAAGCTGGGGTCCCACAGGGCACCCTTCAGTGACCTAAGGACCACCTCCACTTCCTCCGTCTCCCACTGATGCCACCCAGGGACCAAGGTCAGCATGTGGACTTTGGAGGGACAGGTCCACACCGCAGCGCCTGGTACCCTGCACGTCAGGTGCCAGTTCACTCTTCATACCAGAATGTTACTGCGCCCTTGTGACGTGCAGCCCCTTTGCCTCTCCTCATCTTTCTCTCCTTCACACCTGAGGCCTTCCGCTCTGGGAAGCATTTCTGGACCTGTCTGTCCCTGCCCCACACAAGCCAAATGACCTCTTTTGTGATTTTGTAAGACTGGGTAGCCCAAGTGTTTTATTATAAATTTCAACGGCCTGTTTTCCTGGAAGAGTGTAGATAGCTGTGTGATGGGACTGATTCTCGTCTTTTTGTTCCCAGTGCCTAGTGCAAAGCTAGCTGCTTAGCAGTAGGTTGGGTGGACCATAGAACTAAGAGATAGAAGGGATACAGACATGGCTGAAAACTATGCTGTTTCTTTTCACTAACAAATGACTTGTGATCATAGTTTTAAGTATTTTCAAAGCGTAGCTTTAATCTTCTTTGGAACAGAATTGTTCCTGCCTTAGTGGGGCAAAAGCCCCACTATACGTGTACCATGAACAAGCCGCACATATTATAAGTTTATATTGCATACAATGTGTCTCCAATGAGCCAATAATTATGCTTGGAAGTTGCAATACTAAACATGAAATATGCAATATGTAGGAAACAATTTGCATTAGTGAAGCTCTTTCATACTTATAGTACTCTTTTGTATAAACTAGTAAGATTTTTTTTAAACTTTGTCACAAAAAAGAAATCATCTTCACTTTGTAGAAAATGAAGCAGTACTTAAAACTGCTGAAGTAATTTTTCAAGGCCACAAAGTAAGGGATGAACCAGGACCCGTGAATTCTGTTTTCCAGCTCTGTTTTATTTTTCTGCCAATCACATTTGCAGAAAAACAAAATAGAAAACGTGCACAGTGGAATACCTGTCTTTTACCACCACCTACTTAGCAGTGTGCAAAAAGAAATAATAGCTTCCTTCCAGGTCTGTGTGTGGCTGTGGGGAAGTTCAAGCCCTGAAATGCTGATGACAAAAGTAATTATGTCACGTGGGCACAGCCCCTTCATTGCAAATTCACCTGGAACTCGGCTCCGCTGAAGTTCTCCGCCCAGCGACTTCTAGTGACTGTTTACTCCCTGAGCTGTCAAGACTATATCCTCCTGTGAGGGAGAACTTCTTTATCTGAAAATAAATTCCATCTAAAAATAAATACAGTGAAATGCAGCCATGCAAACTCACCCTGTCCCTGATTTTCTTAGATGCAGCAGCCGGGCGCCTTGGGAAAGTGAGGCTCGTTCCACTGAGCGGGAAGCGGGAGGTGCGGTGGGCCGACACTCCTCCCTGGCAGCGGCACCCCGTATGGTAGAGGACCTTCCCTTTACAGTGTCACCGAATTAAAGAAAATATATACACTGACAGACGGTTTCTTATTTTATATAAAATCTATGTTGATAGCTAGAATATTTGGATTCTTGATTTTTAAAAATGGCTTAAAACTTTCTAGCCAGCATACAATTTAGGGAGAAGAGACCAGCAATTTTTTACCTAAAGCTCAGTCACCTAGAAATGACTCCTAGGATGAAAGAATCACACCCATTCTCTTGAAATGTATCAATATCCATTCAGCCTTCATTCGTTCTAGAAACAAAAGTACGTGTTCCTGTGTGTCAGCCATCATGACAGGCACCCGAGTAACATCTAGGCCAGCGGGAGTCCAGGGACCGTGTATCAGGAGGAACTTCCGGAAAGAGTCTTTATTTTCACTGGTCCATAAAGGAGGAAGAGAGAAAGTTGGTCTAAGAGAAGAAGAACCAGGTTGTTTTTAAAACCAAGCCAAGAGAGTGTTCAGCACATAGTTCAGTAAGCGCGAGAAGCTTGGTTCTGCCAGAAGTTGTGAGAATCGTCAGAGATGGAGAACAGGAAGTTGACTCGGGGATGGTGAAGTGGATCAACAGGATTGAAGGGTCCATGTCAGCGGTAAATCTGGGGAG
>PVJO010030011.1:0-13392 GCA_004026905.1 Hystrix cristata
ACTGAGCAACAAAATCTTATGACAAGAACTTTTCCATCATACTCTTCTGGATAAATTAGATTTTGAAATATAATTTCCTCCTAATAAATGTATCTGTGCAGTGAGAAGCCAGACTCCATAGTTGGTACAGTTGAGAGGTGGGGATATCCCCATGGAGGGCCAGGGCTATACTAAGGGAATGAGAAAGAGACCCTTGCAAAGCTACTTGGAGTTTTGGCTGTTACCTTGCAATTTTTCATATTAATCATTCCTACCAAATGTTCTTAATAATGTGCAGATTTTTGTATTCACTGAAGAGAGAAAAATTATACTTTATTTCTGAACAGATGTATCTTCTAAATTTGGCTCTGAAAATGTGGTTTGTGTTATGTGTGCTTGAGGGCAAAGTAGAGGGAGAGAAAAATATGAGAGGAGAAAGCAGCCAGTGACTAGTCTTTGCTTTTCCACCAGCCAAAGTGCATTAAATCTGATTTCCAAAATTACTGGATGTGTTTGGTATCTTAGCATCAAAGTCAGCTGATTGTGCAGTGGTCTGATAAGAGGAATCAGGAAAATCCCACTCATTAGAAGTATTTCTTTCACCCTGTCAGTGAAATCATTAATTTAGGAAATCACCACTTAGAGGGTCAGTGGCACATCTAAGGCACATAAAGCACTCTCAAAGTCTATTTTCTAAGAGACAGTATATTGATGGTTGACAAGGTGCTGCCTATAAACAGTCTAGGAAAAATAATGTTTCAGTACTTTTATGCTTTATTTTAGTATGAATTGGTGTGGAATAGAATTATTTTATGAATTTCTTCAATAAGCAAAATGTGGCCATATCAATTTCACACTTGCACTACCCAGTGAGTCTCTAAGGGGACCATAAAGTTAGTTTAGCTAGAATATGCCAATCTCCAGTCTAAGAATGGTTATTTGCTTCAGAAGTTGTTGATAGGTTAATGAATTAGACTAAACCAAGTTTCAATTCCTTCTGCTTTTAATGTTTAGATGTAATCCCCATAGCACCCTACTTTATGAACACAAAAGGTGGTGGAGGTCAACCCTGAAGTTATGGATTGAAAAATGTCAAAATATCTTCTTTCCTAATAAGTATATCTTCTTTTTAAGATTTGAAATTGGCCTCAAAACTCTTAATTATGTCTCATGCAGTGGTTAATTAAAATAAAATCTATTTGTTCTGTGAAAAAATGGGGCCTCTTTAATAATTTAGAACACCCTATGTCTTTAAAATGTCTCTTTGAAAGCATATGAAACATAGCAGGAATTAAAACTTGATAATCACAATGTTTACCAAGGAAAAGGTCACAATATGTTACCAGAATGTTAAATGGGAGTTGAAGTTTAATGACTCATAGATGACTGATTCGGTTGAATTTATTCTTTCCATAATAATTGTCTTTTGAAAGAAAGAAAAATATTATTTTGCTTGTGTTTTGCATGTAGTCATCCCACTAAATGGTATCAATCTCCAGAGTGGGAAGTTACTTGATTTGATTTCTCTTCAAGTAATCATAGAATAAAACTTTAATTAAGACTAAAGGGAAAGACAGAAACCTAATGAGCAATGAACATTTTTGACTAGTGGATGAGTTAATGGAGGACATTTTTAGGGGAGGAGAGAACACAAGAAAGGAATAGATATGAGAAAAATGCTAGACAACATTAAGAAATGAAGAATGCTAAAAATTGTGGCATGAGTTACTAAAATGAAAGAAGTGGGGAGCTGGAAGTCAAGTGCTGGTTGATGATCCTGGAAAAGTCAATGTGAGCCATATTGTGGAGGATTTTGAGAAGAATTTCAAGGAGTTATTTTCTTCTACATACAATTTCATAGATGAAACGCATCTATTATTCTTTAAATCAGAATCATGGACTCTGGACAGCCAAAGTATCAATAGCCACCTAAATTCAAATTTCCAAACCTATCCTTCAAAACAATACAAATCCATAAAAACAACAAAGAAAACCACACAAATGTTAAAGTTTCAGTACAGTAAGTCCTCAACTTATGAACAAGTTCTATTCTGGGAGAATATTTGTAAGTCAAATTTCTTCATAAATCCAACAAAGTGAGTCTTATACACACACACAAATACTGCAAATAAATTATTTTTACTTATATAGTAAGCGCAGAGCAGCAGAACTGTCATGATGTCTGGCAGACGTGTGAGCTCCTACCACAACTTGTTTGCACCCACAGATGTTCCTAACGTGAGGTCCATGAGTAACTGCGAAAGTTCACAACTCAAATGCTCATAAGTCAGGGAGCTACTAATAAGTAGAAAATGGAGAGCGCTGCTACTTCAAATACCCATAGGTGGAAAAGTAACATCATTTTATCTTTTTGTGGAGCTACTTCTTGAGCTCCTACCAACCTTGCAGAGAGCAGGGGTATTGAAAAACTGACTTGAAGACAGGAGAAGAAAATGGAGGACCTAAGATTCAAGCAAAATTACCACCTGGAAAAGGAAAGTTTTTATTAAGTGCAAAAATATTGAAAAGAAGACCTTGTATATCAGTGCAGCTGCAGATAAGTGTATTAAAAGCATGCAGAATTATTGCTTCTGGCGTGGACATGATAAGAAAAGGAAGAGAGAGGTGACTTTAGGGAGAGCTTGGAGTGAAGTATTTCAAGCCCTAGAAGAAAACAATCTTCAGCCCAGATTGATGGTTATAACTGACATATGTTGACTTATTCCTGTCATATTATTTACCTGTTGTTTCCCTATTTTACCCTTCTGTTTAATTACTTGCCTTGCCTGAAGGATTCATTCTCTGGGCTCAACTCACCAATCAAGAGAAGCAGACTGGCAGAATGGGTCAAGAAGCAAGAACCAAAAATATGCTGCATACAAGAAACACATTTAATTCAAAAAGAAATTCATAGACTGAAAGTCAAAGAATGGAAAACAATACTTCATGCAACAGGAACACAGAAAAAAACAGGTGTAGCCATTCTATTTGCAGATGGAGTGGATTTCAAACCAAGACTCATTAAGAAAGAAAAGAAGGTCACTACATCCTTGTAAAGGGAACAATCCAAGAAGAGATGACAATCATAAATATATATGCACCAAATAACAGTGCGCCTAACTACAGACAACAAATATTGACAGACATGAAAAGTCAAAAAGCACTAATACAATTGTAGTAGGGGACTTCAATACTCCACTATCACAAAAGTCAACAGGGAAATATCAAGCTAAACCAAACTTTTGAACAAATGGACCTAGTAGATGTATACAGAGTATTCCACCCCACAACATCAGAATACACATTCTTCTCAGCTGCACATGGGATTTCTCCAAAATAGACCACACACTAGCTCATAGAACATGCTTAAGTAAATGCAAAGGAATCAAAATTATCCCATGCATACTATCAGACCATAGTACATTGAAACTGGAAATAAACAGCAAAAGGAACCACAAAAACTTCAAAACCAGTGGAAATTAAATAACGCCCTCCTGAAGAAGCAGTGGGTCATAGAAGAAATTAAAGCTAAAATTAGACAGTTTTTACAATTGAACGATAGTGCCAATACAACCTACTGAAATTTATGGGACACAGTGAAAGCAGTTTTATGAGAGAAATTTATAGCTCTGAATGCCTGTATTGGAAAAACAGAGCAACCTCAAATAAACAACCTAATGTTGAACCTCAAGTTTCTAGAAAAGGAAGAGCAAGTCAAACCCAAAGCTCACACAAGAGAGAATATTATAAAGATCAGAGCTGAGATTAATGCAATTGAAACTAAGAAAACAATACAAAGAATCAATGAATCAAAGAGTTCGTTCTTTAAAAAATTAAATAAAATTGACAAACCCTTAGCCAACTTTATAAAAAAAAGCAAAGAAAAGACTCAAATTCATAGAATTAAGAATGAAAAGGGTGAAATCATAAGAGGTCCTGCAGAAATCCAGAAAATCATCGATAACTACTTTGAGAACCTGTATTCTAATAAGATCCAAAATACAGAAGAAATAGACAGATTCCTAGATACATATGAATTACTAAAACTGGATCAAGAAGATATAAAAACTCTAAATGACCCAGTATCAGCCACTGAAATTGAAGAAGTAATTAAAAACCTACCAACAAAGAAAAGCCCAGGTCCTGACGATTCACTGCTGAATTCTACCAGAAATTTAGAAAAGATTTAATGTCACTAATTCTCAAACTCTTAACAAAATTGAAAGAGAAGTAATACTCCCACATTGGAGTAATACTCCCACATTGTTTTTTGAACCTTGAGTTTTATGCTTGAATGTGTACTTCCAAGAGCTTCCACTTCCAAGGCTTGGCATGTGTTGTCGATGGTGGTTATTTATTGGGCACCATCTCCAAACTAACTCAGTCTTCTGTAGATAGAATAGCTGCTTTTAGTATTTGCTGTTTTGTTGATGATGTTTATTTTCGCAGCTGCAGAAATGCTGAAATAAAATCCATGTACACATATTTTGATACAATTATGTCTGTCTACCGCATAAAATCCTGAGTGGAATTTCTAGGTAACATTTAAAAATGTAAATAAGTTGTCTTTTATAAAGTGCATGTTATTATATATTCAGCAATGAATGAGGTATTCTTTCCCTACATTCCTACTTGTAGTAAAATTTTTATTTGAGAAATATCTTTAATTGTCACATATTTAGAAGTAATTACTTTGGAAACTTTGTGCTTTTCTGTAAATACTTCTCTTCATATGATTGAAATTATATTCCCTAGGACTAGACACATAAAAAGTATTTCTTTATATATTTATAAGAGCAAAATTTATAAAACTATATCATGAGTTCAACAAACATGTAAACCGAGAAGCACTAAAGAAGGAAGCATTTCAGCTGATTATATTTTGTAAAGTCACAGTTGCTATTATGCAATTATTAAACTCATCAGTAATAGTGCCTATGTAATCCCTTCTTAAAATTAGATGGTTCAGATGCCAGAGAAAGTATATTGGTGTCCTGTAGATGTTATTTTTATAATTGCCTACATTTGTTTGTTAGAGTCGAATGGCTGGGAATTTGAAACTTATCTAAGTGAACTCTGTATGTTTTCCTGTTGGCTACTATTGTTAGGTAAATAATCCTGCTGGGGATTTTTGATGTCTCTCAAGACTATCACCTTTACATTAACCACAGGTTAACAGCAGCAGGTTAAAGCAATGAAAAGAAGCAGGTGTAGGGTGAAGGGTGTAGCTGTTTCCACAAAGAATCTCAGTGGAGTGGAACTCTGGCCTTAGGCCTGAGTGACGATTAGTCTCTTCCAAAATTACAGCTCTTTGTGGTTTTGAACCAACAAGTACATTTATATGTGTATGGTGAATGTAATGACATGAGAATTTATATCTAAAATAGATTGTAAAATCTGGCTGTGGTCATTGAAAAGTTGGCTTCTTGTCTATTTGGTAAATCGAGGATTTTTTTTCTGAGCTAAAGCCTGTAAGAATGAGATATGTTCTTACTGTTTATTCGCTTCTGTCATACAGTTGGTTTGACTAGCAATGGCTGCTTTCATTTTTTTAAATTAATTTCTTCTGGTGTTTTATAGACCTAGAGACAAGCATTGACTAAAACTGTTTGGAAAATTCTACATTTTCTGTTATTGAGGGAGTAACAACAAAAGTTGTTGTTTTTTCTTTTTTTAATTTCGTGAGTGTCAGTAGGCTGGTTTTTGGGGAAAATGTTAAGTAGAATGCCAGGTGCTGGTGTCGGTGCCCAGGAGGGGACAGCAGGCACCAGTTACCAATTTCAGGGGCAGACTCTAAACTCACCAATTTTGCTGAGACTCTTGTATTTGCCAGGAAGTATTGTCATGTGGGATGAAACACTTGTACACTCATCAAGCAGAAGGACTTTATTACTCACGGAAAAGCAGCCAGAATCAACAGAAGCCTGGAATCCAATGTGCTAGTCTCCAAGGGCTCCAGACCACCTTCCAGGGTGGCAGGTTTGCCTGCCCGTGCCAAGTCCCATCACAGGAGAGGGCTGTGGAAGCACTCTGCTGCCTGATTCACACCACAGAGACGTGAGCACTGCAGGATAGCTTATCCAGGAGGGACAAGGACAGATCCTTGGCTGTTTTGGATACTTTGTCCTTATTTCAAGATGCTCTTTCTAGATACCTTCTGCCTGAGAATTGCAAAAAACAAGGGGAAGCACTGAGTCTGCCAAGTGTACGCATAGACTTGTCTTCCTGCAATGCTGTGCTTATTCCTGACCTTTTCCTGACCCTCCCTCCTGTCCTTCAGTGGAAATGCTCTTTCCCCACTCCTGGTTCTAAAGGTGTGCATACACCAAAGCCTGGCTATATGTTCCTCCTGCTAGTGTTCTCTAAAGCCTTCGAAATTCATTTCAGATTCTCTCTGACTTTGTGTTTTTCACTTTTGATTATGCTACTTCATTTGATTCCACAATTGAATGTGAGATAGGTATAGCATACAAAATATGCCTAATTTAGATATGGTAACAATGAGGCTCTTAGACCAAAAAGCATGTGCAAAATTAGCCAAATGGCGAAAGGTAGAACTGGAACTAAAGCACACTTTTCTACTTCCTACTCTAGAGCCCCTTTGCCTCAATGTGCTCCTATTTAATTGTATTTGGATTTATTTTGTAATTGCTATTGAACGTAAAGTTAGTGTTTGATAATCTATTTGATAGTAAAGAACGATAGAACAATAAGATATTTTGAGCTTCACAGATTTATAATCTAGTTGGATAGAAAGAAACATATAAAATAAACAAGGAATCATGTACGTGAACTGAAGAAATATTGAGAGGGAAAAACAAAGAATGTCACAAAGAATCAACAACTGGGACCTGATCTTATTAAAAAGCTTTTGGAAAGCAAAAGAAACTACTAACAGAGTAAAGAGACAACCCACAGAGGGGGAAAATTTTCTTGCCAGGTATTCTTCTGACAAAGGACTAACATCTCGAATATATAAAGAACTCAAAAAAATCAGACCCCCCAACTTTAAAGACCCAATCCAAAAGTGGGCAACTGAATGAATAGACACTTCTCAGAGGAAGAAGTAGAAACAGCAGATAGACATATGAGAAAATTTTCAACATCACTGGTCATTCGAGAGATGCAAACTAAAACAACCCTGAGATTCCACCTCACTCCAGAAAGAATGGTTAGTCTCTACAAATCAGCCAATAACAAATGCTGGAGGGACTGTGGAGAAAAAGGAATCCTTCTCCACTGTTGGTGGGAATGTAGACTGGTACAACCGCTATGGAAATCAGTGTGGAAATTCCTCAGGGAACTAGGACTAGAGATTCCATTTGACACAGCTTTTCCTCTTCTTGGTATCTTCCCAAAAGAATTAAAAGCATCATTTCGCAGCGATATATCCACACCCATGTTTATAGCAGCACAGTTTCTAATAATGAAATTTTGGAAACAGCCCAAATGCCCATCAACTGAGGAATGGGTAAAGAAAATGTGGTTTTTTTTATACAATGGAGTAGTACTCTGCCATAAAGAATGATAAGCTTGAGATATTCCTAGGTAAATGGATGCATCTTGAGACCATACTCTTAAGTGAAATAAATCAGACACACATGTGTAAATACCGCATTGTTTCTCTGGTGTGAGAAACTGAAAGTGTAAATAAAAACTAAAATGTAATATATTGGGAAAGGGAAGAAAATGTCCAAATGGGAAAGGGAACAAGGGAGAGGGGAAGGAACAGAGGACAAGAGAAATAAGAAATGGAAGGAAAAAATGGAAACAAAGCTTTTGTAAATAGGGAGGGAGGAGGGGGTGAGGGGAGGGGAATGGGAAAAAAAGAAGCAACAAGATATACCATGTACAGGTACAAATCCCCTGTGATGAATGTTATCACTATATACATCTAAAATGTACCATTAAAATGAAATTAAAAAAGAACCAGGGGCTGGGGATTTAGCTCAGTGATTAGAGTGCTTGCTTTGCAAGCACAAGACCCTGAATTCAATTCCCAGCACCAAAAAAACCAAACAAACAAACAAAAAAACCCAACTCTTATTTTAATGTTTTTTTTTCCTATTTATTATTTTATTTATTTCTGCTCTTTGTTATTCTCTTCCTTCTGATAACTTTTGGCTAAGATTTTCTTCTTTTTATAGTTCTTTGAAGTGCAAAGCTGTCTACAGGATCTTTCTGTTTTCCCAATGGAGGCATTTATTTTTGTAAACTTCCCTGTTGAGCCACATTTGCTGCATCCCATAACTTTGGTGCGTCGTGTTTCTATTTTTGTCTCAAGATATTTTTGATTTCCTCTTTAATGTTTTTCTTTGTTTCACTGATTGTGCAGAAGCCTCTACCATTTAATCTGGGCTAAAAATCTCCCTCTTCTTTTCAGATCAATCCTCCATTTTCTTATACCATCTTGTATTTATACAACATGGCATATTTATATTTATTTGCCTATGTGTGCTTTAGGTCATCTAGATTTCACAAAGAATTAAAAGGAAGGAGATAGCTTGATACTAATAGTGGATGAAAATGTCCACAGCAGCTATGGGTCCTCTTACACGTGTTTGAGAAATACATTCTAATTATCACTGGTCTCGTTCTTGTCCCTGGGTCTCTCTCTCTCTCTCTTTTTTTTTTCTGTTTTTGTTTTTTGAGACAGGGGACAGGGACGGGGTCTCACTGTGTAGTCTAGGTTGCCTTAAACTCACTATGTAGTCCATGTTGATCCTCTTGCCGCAGCCTCCTGTGCTGGGATTACAAGCATCTGCTGCCATGCTCGACTTCTAGGTTTTCTTTTTACATTGTACCTATTTGCAGAATATAAAGAAAATGGGGGATAATGAAGGATAAGTAAAAGAAATAAGAGAAAAATACAGAAATAATACTGTGATCTAAATATCTCTCAAAATCCATTTATTAAAATTTAATCATCGATGTGATAGTATTAAAAGTTTGGGCCTTCAGGCGATGTTAAAGCAGAGAGGGTCACTGGGGCGTGACCTGGAAGGCCGCATTCCGGTTCCTGGGTCCCTGTCCTCTCCGCTTCCGGCTGCCGGGGCTGAACCGCTGTTGTCCAGCAGGCCTTTCCGCCTGCCTCGGGGCCACACGATGAGCCCTGAATCCTCTGAGAACTGTGAGCTAAAATAATCTCTTCTAAATTGTGGGTGTTGGAAATTATTAATACGCTGGGAAGTGTAGTGAAACCCTGTCTCAAAAAACAAAACAAAACAAAAAAAGAAACTGAAGAGGGCTGAGATGTAGCTTAGTGGCAGAGTGCCCCTGGGTTCAGTCACCAGTAAGGGGTGGGAGAGGGGGAGACCACAGACCAATGCTTCTTGAATATAGATTAAAAAAAATCCTCAAAAATATGTTAAATGGACTACATGATAATGAAATGGAGTTCGTCTCAAGAAATGTAACATTTTGTAAACATTCGAAATTCAGTTCATACAATTCAATTAGTAACAAACTGAAAAAGCAAAAGGTAATTAAGAGCATTTCGATAGAAATGCACCTAAAGAATTTAACACCCATTCCTAACCAAAACTTTAAAATTTTCTTGGAACTAAAAATAGAAGAAACTTCTTTAAATTGATGAAAGTTATTGACTAAAACTCACATCATGCTTAAGATTGAAAAGTGGAATACTCTATTACTAGGTCCATGGTAACATTATTCATAACAGGCAAGGGAGGAAAATGAATTAAATGTCCACTGAAGGATGAATGGGCATCTATGCACACCATGGAATATTATCTGGCCTTTAAAAAGAAACAGATGTACCATTTGCAACAGCATAGATAAACTTGGAGGACTTTATGTCCATGAAATAACCTAGACACAGAAAGAAAAATACCGATGGTCTCATTTATACGTGGAATGTACAAAGGTCGGATTTGTAGAAGGAGAAAGAGAATGGTATTTTCCAGGAGTGGAAGGGGGAACAGGAGGAGATTGGGGGATGTGTACTAAGATGAATATATTGCAGTGATCTGAGTACAACCTGGGGCTTGCAGCTAAGAGTACTGTGCTGGGTACGTGACATTTGCTCAAGCGGTAGATCTTAGATGCTTCCACTACTCACGGGAAAAGATAACCACGCGCCGAGAGGGACACGCTCATTAGCTTGGCTGTGCGGCCAGCTCACCGTTCACGTGTATATCAAAATATCACTTGAAATGTATGCTTGAAATGAATACAATTTTTAGAATAAAAAATCCACTTGACAAAGTTGTAGAAATACTTTACAATAGAAATTTGTAAAGATACTTACATTTGAATCTAGTTTAAAATATGTGATAGTTTTACAGGTTAAATTCTATTAAGTGCTATATTTGTTTTTTAAAATGTCTATTTAAAATATAGACTCATTTTTTAATGGTAAAAATTATGAAATGATAAAATATATTAACAAAACTAGAAACTAAAAACTGAAATTACTACAAATAAGTCACTAATAAATTTACCTTTCACAGGAGCATGAAGCTGTATTCTTGTTTTATATTTTATATTCTTGCAACTTCTTAAATAACCAGCAGGGGTCAGACTTATACCATAGTATACAATATTACACATAGTATCAGGGAAGTAGTTGGAGTTTGCGACTATTTTGAGATAGCCGATAAAATAAATTGAATATAAGAAAAAAAACCACAAATACTGTCTCAGGGGTTGAAAGAAAAACATGTAAAACATGTTTCTAGATAATAACTCTTTGCCTATTGTTTGTGAAATGGCAAAATCTGGAAAGTAATTTGATTATTCATAGTGAGACAAAAAATTCATAGTTTGAATTTAAAACGAGGCAAAATTTATCCATAAGATATAAAACTAATTTCATAAACAATTGTTAACCAGGAAGAACAGTACACAGTTAACATTTTGTACATACATATATAGTCCTTCATTGCTTAATGAAGAAGACATTTTCTAAGAAATGTGTTTTTCAGGTAATTCCACTTTCAGAGCAGTATGGAGCACAAATACACAAACTACGACTGCTCCAGTATCAGTGAGTGATATAATCTCATGAACCATCGTCTTATACACACTCTGTCATTGATTGAAACACCATTATGTGGGCCATGAGTGTACATGCTGGATGTGGTGATTATATATAATGTATATACAGATGGATCAAATTTCAAAGTGTGTATGTCAAAGGGCATACATTGTTAACAGTAATTATTTACAGATGGCAGTACTGTTTAAATGTTTTTCTTTTCCGCATTATTTTTATTCGTTCAAATTTCTAAAATTCCTGTGATTACATCATGCCTTATTCTAAAATACAGATACCAAAAAGCAACATTTCTCTAAATGATTTCTGCCCGATGTGAACTCCCCATTCAGTCTGTGATGCAACCAGAAAACCTAAAATGGTGATTGAAGGTGGAAATCTTTTGAGAAGAAATGTTTTCAGGCTTGTGAAGAGTTAGAGTTTGAGTCACACGCTCCCCTCCTCTGCCCTGGTTCAGACATCGTATTTGGCATTTGCTTTACTCTTGCGCATAGTGGTTATATTTCTTCTTCTGTGATGTCACCTGTTTTAGTATTTTATTTCTTGTTTCGCTGGTTTTTTTTTTTTTTTTTTTTTTGGTACTGAGGATCGAACTAAGTGGAGGTGGCGCCCCCAGAGGGCGCTGTTTCATTGATTAGGTGGTTCGGTAGTGCACAGATTTATTTAATCCTATGGTTACTGTAGAAGATAGACGCTGTTTTTATTAAATTGGAAAGCTGAGGTACAGCAGCTAAGCGACTAGCCAGCGCGTCAGCAGAAGCACTGAGATTTCAAAGCCACAAGTTCAGGTTCTGGGGTCTTAACTTCTTTGTCAAGACCCCGAAATGCCATATGGATGGAGATGACATTTTTGAGTAATGATTATTTGAAAAATCACCCAGATATCAATCTCAGTCTATAGAAGTTAGGTGTAAAAGAAACTTGTTTCTGTCTTTAACAATTCTTTGGGTCTAGTGGGCTTTCCTCCTGTGGATACACAATTTTCACAGGGTGAGGATTACTTGAATCCTCCACATCCCACAACACAAGGGACTCTCCAAGGACACAGTTGAAAGCCCTGTATGTCCATGCACAAAGGTATCTGTTCCTTCCATGGGGTCTTGCAGCTTTCTGCTGCAGTACAGTGGGATGGGATGGTATGCAATGAGATATTTCTTTCCCCTGCAGCACACAGACCTACCTGGTTTCAAATCTTACTTAATATCATCTGCATTACTGATTCTTTTGCAGGCTGCTCTGGGGTACTGTGCACCTGTTCTCCATCTCTCACATCCTCTGCTTTTTCTTACTTAATATTTCTCTCTCTCTTTTTTTTTTTTCAGTGCTGGGGATCGAACTCAGGTCCTTGTGTTTGCAAGGCAAGCACTCTAACCACTGCGCTAAATCCCCAGCCATATTTCTCTCTCTTGAGGAAACGTAATAAAAAGCAAAATAAGCCACCACCAACAATGAATAGCTTGAACAAAGAAACGCAAAAGGAGAGTGTGGTAAAATACCAGGAAAAATCATCACTATTTCACAACTATTTTCTAACGTATCACAGATTATTAAAGGGAGAAAATTAAGTTTCAAAAGTCAGAGATACATACCTGTTACACCTGTGCAACTTTTTTTTTTGTTTTTTTTTTGTTTTTTTTTTTGTTTTTTGAGACAGGGTCTCATTATGTAGTTCAGGCTGGCCTTGAGCTCACTATGCAGCCCAGGATGGCCTGGAACTCACGGCAATGTTCCTGCCTCAGCCTCCCAAGTGCTGGGATTACAAGTGTGTGCCTCCACACCCAGCACACCTGTGCAATTTTTATAGACTTCATAATGCATAATTTATGCAAATAGCATTTCTCATTATTTCTAAAATGAACGGGAATCAATTGCATATAGATGAATGGTAGCTGCACGAAAGAGTTTTTGAGTTTCTTTTTTCTTTTTGTTTCATAAAGGTGAGAGAAATAGAGGAAGGGAGGGAGAGAAAGAGGAAGAGAGAGAGATAGATAAATATATATAGAGAGAACTAAATTCTTATTTCATGATTATTCCAGGACAAATTGCTCTTTCCTGGTGCTGCTATTCCTCAGCTCTCCACCATTTGGAGCCCTTGCTTTACACTTTGGTGGGTCTCTTTACTGAACTTTATTTAATTTTTATCTGCTACATTACAGCAGTTTTTCAGATGTACAGCTTCTGCCCTCATCAGAATGCGTCTTTTCAGTGGAATTGCCACTTAGTGCACCTCTCCTTGTGTGAATGAAGGTATAAAATGTGTTGTTTTCTAGGAATGGCTTTGTGTTCGCTCTGCTATGTTGTAGTGGATCCTATAGACACTATTTAGGAAGTTAGTCTCTGTGAAATGTTATGCAGTTCAAGTTTGGGCAACACTTTCTACTTATCTACTGAATCAT
>PVJO010030012.1:0-16035 GCA_004026905.1 Hystrix cristata
CACATACCCAGCATTTGTCCTGTGCCTGGCGCATAGTAGGCACTCAGGTATCTCCCTTAAATTGAAGCAGTATTTGTCTACTGTTTCTAGTAGACTTGATATCTGAAAGATTTTCACCTAAATAGATGTCTTCAGACAGAAGTTTCACAATTATACAACATCATTAATTTATTGTGATATGTGGGAAAGTTTTGAAAACTTCATGCTTCTGCCTTATGGAGTACTGTACAGATTCACTGAAATCATTCCCAGGCCAACTCTAGCCAGGTTTTTACTTTCCAAGAGAAGTGGAAAACATGAAGCAATCAGCTGATACGTACAGGTAAAATGTCAGCTTTCTTCTGAATTCCATTTATAGTCTAAATTCCATTCCATTTTGAAGAAAGCATTTTTCTGATTCATTCTGCTATATTTTCTCAATTCTTGGTTTACTTTCAGAGAAGGTTCAGCCTATTAGTGTTAAATACTTGGCTTGGGAATGTGTGCACCTCATGCCATCTCTTGGAGGAATATTTTACCATGAAAAATGGGCTTTAATAACAGAGCGTTGAGAAAGATGACACAGAGATGATTTACCAACGTATATATTGTGACATATTAAATTGCAGACAGTTTGGGTGAGACTGAGTCTTAAATGAAAGATCCAATATCTGCACCAGCACACAGCCAAAGTAACTGCAGAAAAACAAAAACACAGAAACCTCCATATGTCACTGGGCAAAACAGGGCTAGAGCCAGCTCTTCCCCTCCTCCCCCGCCCCCTGGCCCTCCTCACAAATGGCTGTGCAGTGGGCTGATGCCTAGCTGCGGAGCACTGAACTGAAAAAGTGGTTAATTAATGAAAAACTTAAAATTCAGCAATAAAATTACCTTTTGCAGTGACTGACAAAGGCGGTATAAATAATTCAGTCTCTCTCACAGTTGATTGAACAAAGTGCCTTTCCTCCTTTGTCAACAGCACAGAGACATTTTTTTTCCTACTGCCACATTTTGTAGCTGCTACAAGTGTCACTGCCTAAGTCTGGCCAGAGAAATGAGAAGGTGCAGAGGAAATCTAACTGGGAACTGTTTTCAGTAGGGATTTTCAAAGGCATAATGAGCTTTTCTGGAGGGCAACTTGAAATGTAAGCAGGAAGGGTTTTCAAAGGGTGGATTCCTCAGTGTCCCTGGACACACCACAGCTACTTAGAGGAGGTGGTGCTGGCTGCAGGTTGTCTTCCTTACTGCCTTGCACTGCAGGCTGGCTGATCCCACAGATTCTAGTAAAGGACAGAAAATGTGGGTGGGTAGGGCTACTAGTTAGGAGATAAGGTTAGAGTAGGAAAGAACTAATATGAATTTGAGGGACATGCCTCTTCCTTTCTGACTCCTGTTTTCTCATTTGTAAAACTGGCACGTGTTGCTAATATTGTCTCAGCAGGGATGGGTAGGAAGAGCAATTATCTGGTGATGATGTGGCCATGGGCAAAGACAACTCTTTTAAACTGATCCTGTGTGTGGTTTGCAGCAGGGACCAACTTTGCTCACCCTCCCAAGTTTTGCTAGGTCCTCTACTTCTTACCATATGGGTTTTCAGACCTTAGTCTGGGCTCTCAGCAGAACTCTTCTCACCACATCTCCAAACCTTTCTAAACTCCTCCCACAAACCAGTTCTAAAAGCTTCTGGATCACATGGTCAGCTATAGTAACAGCATTTCTCTGGCACCAATTTTCGGCATCAGTCAGCTTTCCCATCATTGAGATACAATACCCAAAACTCACAACGTAAAGGGGAGAAATCTAATTTGGATCACAGTTTCAAGGGATTTAGTCCATGGTTAGCTGCCTCCAAGGCAGGAATATCATGGTGGAGGGGCAAGACGGAAGGTTTTAGTTCATGGTGGCCAGGAATGCAGGGAAACAGTGCCAGAGAAGAAGGGGTGACGGACCAGATATAGACTCCAAGGTCATACTTACACCTCCACGACCCACCTAGAAGGGTGCTCCAGCAATTTCCCAGTGAGTCCCAAAGCCAGTCAAGTTGACACTCCACCTTAACCATCACAACCACCAAACATTAACTCATCAAGTAGTGACTAAATTCTTTACCCAGCCTGTCTAGGGACTTCAGGGAATAGCCTGCAAGGATAAAAAATGACCCAAGCCATAAAGAAATCTCCTGCTTAACTGGGGAGTAGCCCGACTCTGTTGAAAAAATTAGCAAATCGCTATAATTATGGGGCCTCTGGGCAGAGTTTATCCTTCATTCCTAGGGGAGGTTACTTAGGATTATTTATTTCTCATTAGACTCTCTAGGGTATGCTAAGAACTGCACAATTAAACTCCTTGTATCAAAGACACAACTGTTAAAATGTAGGATTGTAACAGATTTCTACAGAAAAAGAGAAGACAAAACAAGTAAGAGCGATTATTTCTCAAGATAGTACAGACGCTAAGCCTGGAAGATGATGTTTAAAAAGAAGTTGGTAATATGCATATATAGTTATCTATTGATAATGAATTGGGTTAATTTTTAGGACCTCTTCTTTGAGGGTGCTTGGTGAGTTTGCCCGGGTTGGTCTGAGAGTGCTCAGTAATGCAAAATTCTGCGGATGTTGTGTGTGAGGAGGGAAACAGAAGAACAGAGAGTGTTTACAGGCCCCCTGGGTTACCAGGGATCACAGAGGTCACCCAGTCCAAAGCACAGGTTGCTCATCAAGTCAGAAACAAGTCCCTGTGGGAGCCAGTTCTAAGGCTAAGCTCTTGGAGGAGTCTCTTCTCCAGAACTTGGTAAAATGCAACTCTAGGGAAAGGGTCCTGAGAGCCCCTGAGAAGCAGAACTTACCTCTTCTAGACCCTTTACTCTCTCAACAGTACAGCTGGCTGGTCAGCAGTGATCTTGATGGGAACAGAGTACCCTGGCAGAGTGCATCCTTGGGCAGAGTGTGATGGCAAACATTTTATTTATGGGGAATCATCGGCAAAGAAAAACTGCTATTTACCTGCTATTTACTGCTATTCTGAGAGAGGAACATAATACTGTTCTCTCAGCAGCCTTTTGTACTAGAAACAGGAAACATAAACTCTTTTCAAATAATTATAACAGAATAAAGTCTTCTGTTTATTACGGATAATCACAGAGCAGAGGCTCAGGGAGAAGGGAGGAAGAAAAAGGAGGGGAAAGAGGTAATTGGAGGACAGGAAAATAGAAATAAGGGAACATCAAAAGCGCTTACAGGTCCAGAGGGGTGGGGGCAGCTCACCACATGTTCCTCACCCTCTCTGTGAAAGGCTAAAATGATCAGCTCTTCAGGAAGACCTAAGAAGACCTAAACAGTCACATGAGACACTCAGAGACACCCAAAGATCCACGGAGAAGGAGTCGGCCCCACACGGAGGCAGTATATAAACAAGAACACCTGCAAACACGGTAAAATTCCAGCTGGACCATGTGCTGCCCGTATGAGACTGAACCAGTATAGGAATCATCTCCTCCTCGCTTTCACTGGAGACAACTTAAACTTTTATCTTAAAAAGTGGGCAGAGTCTCATTACCTTTTAAAGAAAAACACTCCAGTGAGTAGAGCAGCATTTCCAAATGGCAGTGCTTTGTTTGGAATATCACTTGAGGGTTGGGGATCTAGCTCAAGTGCAAGAGCGCTTGCCTAGCAAGCACAGGGCCCGAGTTCAATCCCCAGCACACACACACACACACACACACGAAAATCAGTTGATAGTTTAAGTATCACTAAATATCAGTCATTTAAGGTTGCTGTGGGGTTACTGAGCCCTAAATCTATGTGGGCATTTCTTGGAAATGGCCCTATGAGGCAGACTAGCTGACACAGCTTGAGCTCTTCATGGATAACTCAAGCTTATAGAACAGAGAGCTTCTTGGCTACCACTGAGAAATTTTAGACCTCAAGACTGAACCCCAACTTCTTGCTCTAGAAGGCACCCGGGGCCCCTGGGGAGCTGGGCACTCTCTTACAGGAGAACCCTTAAGCCATTCGTCACCTCACAGTTGGGCTAGATGGATGGCTCGGACCCTGAGCACACCTGGTTTCTTATGCCACTGGGATTTTGAGCAGCCTAGATGCCTGGCACAGCCTCCCTTCTTTGTCTGCCAGACATACACACATCCTCTTTGGCACCTAATCTGGATGACTATCATATTCTCACACCACTCTCTATTTTTCCTCTATACCACCTGCCACAAATTTAGTGAAACAGTGTTTACTGTCTTTGAACCCTTTCCAACGTAAGCTCCTTAGGAACATGGCCATGCCTTCCTTTTCTTCAGCTCCTACTCTAGTGCCTCTCAAAATACAGTGGCTGGGTGTATGAATGAAGACTTCTCTCGAGTACTTCCTTATTCTGTGGTTTTTTTGTTTGTTTTTTTTTGTGCTGGAGATCGAACTCGGGCCCTTGTGCTTGCAAGGCAAGCACTCTGACCACTGAGCTAAATCCCCAGCCCTGTGTTTGTTCTTGAGACAAGATCTCTTTAGGTACTGAAAGCCAGCATTGTTTTTTTTTGTTTTTTTGTTTTTTTTTTTTTTCTGAGACAGAGTCTTGCTATGTAGTACAGGCTGGCCTTGAACTTACCATGTAGCCAAGGCTAGCCTTGAACTTGTGGTGATCCTCTTGCCTCAGCCTCCTGAGTGCTGGGATTACAGGTGTGCACTACCATGCATGGCTAGCCTTGAACTTATTATGACCTTGAACTTGAGATTCTCTCGCCTCAGCCTCCCAAGTGTCAGGATGCCAAGCTAAGCATTACCTCTTGAGAAAATGACTCTTGGGGTTGGGGATTTAGCTCAAGTGGTAGAGCGCCTGCCTAGCAAGTGCAAGGCCCTGAGTTTGATCCCAACACCCCCCCCCCAAAAAAAAAGAAAATGCTTCTGATTTACTGATTCTCTGGACAGTAGAAGGGGCCTCCTCTGCCTTCCTGCAGGCCCTGTGCATTCCTTCACATAGCCCAGACAGCAGTAAGGTGGTATCCTCACGTCTTTTTGGAGCGACAGGGCCCCCAAGACAGCACTGCTCCCCTCGGGCCCTGACTTCTGACTTTATCATCCTGTCTCTCTTAAGTTCCTGAATGGTTTTTATTTGGGAGCCCAATTTCTGGCTAAGCTTCAGGGAAGATGGATAACTCTCTGGTCTCTTCTTTCCTGACAAGAAACTGCTATACCTGCCTTCCTGGCTTTTCTCCCTTACATGGGAAACCAGACTGTGGCCTCTTGAGGACAGGGCCCTGTCTGACTTCCAGAACACCCTCAGGGGACAGCTGAGGGCCATAAACCACGATAATGTGGTTGAGTTACGTATTTTCTTAGTTCCTGATTCAGACCAGGAGTCTGTAAACCATGGCCCCAGGGTCGAATTCAGTTGAACACCTATTTTTGTATGTCCTATAGATTTTTTTTTGTTTTATATTTTAAATGGTCCAAAAGAAATACCAAAACAATACTTCATGACATAAAAAGTATATGAATTCAAATTTCAGTGTCAGCAAAATTTTACTGGGACGCAGTCATGTCTCTTCATACACACACTGTCTACAGCTACTTTCATACCACCACAACAGAGCTGAATAGTTGCAGCTGAAAGCATGTGGCCCCAAAACCTAAAATACACACTACCTGGCCATTTATAGAAAGAGCCAGCTGACCCCTGCTCTAGACACGGGGCTAACCCTAACCCTAACCCTAACAACAAGCATGACGAAGTCTCAGCTTTCATGACTGGACTTAGAGGAAGCAGCAGAAAATATACAAATGAAAACAATAAAGGATACGGGGAAAGAGGAAAGAGAGGAGAGGAGAGAAGGTTCGACTTGATGGGTACATGTGGGTTGGGAGAAAAGCCTCACTGATGAGATGGTATCTAGGCAGAAACCTGAAGGATGCAGGGAGGGAGACATGGACTTGGGAGAGAAGAATTTCAGACAATAAGAACCCCAAATGCAAAGATCCCAATGAAGGACAGTCCTTGGCCAGAACCTTTCATCTGAAAAATTTCCTTGCAGCTCTCACGCATGCTAGAGCGCAGCCAGTAGGCTAAATTGCACATATTTTCATGCAGAGGCAGTGCTGCAAAGTGGTTAGATCACAGCTGTGCAACCGGATGACCTGTGTTTGGATCCCAGAAACACAAGAAGCCACTTCATGGCCCTGAGCCTTGGCCTCCTTCCTTATAAAGCAGGCCTATGACAGGTCTTCCCATTCTGTCCCCCAGGATGAGAGTGACTGTGAGTACGAAGGCTCTTTTAATTGACTCATAAGCCAGGCTCAGTGGTGCACATCTGTTATTCCAACACTCTGGGAGGCTTGAGGCGGGAGATCACAAGTTCAAGCCCAGCCTGGGCAACGTAGCAACAGCCTGTCTCGAATAAAAGGGGCAGGAGCTGGGGAACGTAGCTCAGTTGGAAGGCCTTGGGTTCAAATGCCAGTACACCACTCCCCAAAAAAGTCCACACGATGGAGTTGAGTAGTGTGGCAGTGACCCCGCCTGTCTGTGTCCGTGTTCTCTGCTTTTGATCTGAAGCCCCCTTAGGTTGGCTATCATTTATCTTGAATTTTCTGGGACAGCCTTGCTTTTATATGCTTGGTCCTGCTGGCCCTATAAACCATTGGAATGTTCCAGGAAGTCTCATATTTCAGCTTCCAAACTACATCTCTTTCCTATTCAAAGTGCCTCTTGGCAGGCCCTTGTTAACAAAGATTTGGTGAGAAAAGCCTGACCTCTTGGAATGCAGGCAGGAGTGGGTAAAAGTACCTAGAATTTCCCTGAGGCAGGGCCTCTTGCAGGTCAGGGCTTTCTATGTTTTGCTGTCAAGGAGAGGAGGTGGCCCTGGACTCTCTTCTCAGCTACAGCTCATGCAGCGGGGTGGTACTGGCATCTGCCTTTTCTGCTCTGGAAAATAGGATGGGGCACAAACCCCACACCCTCTTTCTGAAAAGGACATCCTCAGGATGAAAGTGAGCCGCTACTTTGATGCTGGGAGATGCCTGCTAGAAAAGTACATGCGAGAACCTGGTGTTCCATTATTAATAACCATTCTGAGGCAATGTCAGAGAGTTCAGGTGGCCACAACCAGCGATGTCCCAGCTGCAAACACTATTCCACTTCCTATTGCAATTCCCCTCTGAGAGCCTCTAAATCAAATTCCATTTCTGATCACCTGAACTTTGTTTGCTGATGAACTGTGATTCATGAAGTAGCTTCTCTGGGTGGAAATTTTCATAGAACTCAATTAAAGCAAATTGATTTTGGTCGGTTATGAGCATGAACAGAAGGGAGGTGGAAATCCATGAAAGGACACCAGTCATGTAAAAATAACTCTTAGGAAAATTGCCAAAATTAGAGATTTTTGCTTCTTAGAAGATTCCATCCACACCACCATCTACAGACTTTTACTGTAAGCTGTGAATGTTTGAACCGGTTTTCTCAGTTTTTGTTCCGTTTAATCATCTGAGTTGTGCTGAGGTGTGAGAGCAAATGATACATTCTCTACCCCCACTGCCGCCTCCCCATCTGACCCTGTCTCCTAAAGGATCTCTGTAGCTGCGTGACATTTTAATTTGCTAGAATGAGACAGAATGTAAGCAAGCAGGCTCAGGTCTGTGCATTTATCTTGCTTGCGGGAAATTAGTGCTGGCTCTAGAGCACACCCACTGTATACACCAATGAAAATATACAATTCAATTTGTGTTGGCAGCTTTAGGAGAGCAGGGCAACCATTTGTTAAGTGCAGGGTAATTCAGGGCCTGGTTTTGCAGAGAAGCAGCACTGAATCCCCAAGTTGGCAATTTTGCTGGCAGATAAGTGAATTCCCAGCCCTCTGGAAACTTTCTGGGCAGGAGATTGCTCTTACGCAGTGGTGTGGCCCTGGAATAGTATTTCTGTGGACCAAGCCTGCCAGGGTCACCAAACATACCACAGAAGAGAACCCAGGGGCCCCTGTGTCAGGAGCTTGGTCCATGTGCTCGTGAGACAGACTGTGAAAACGAGAGAAAAGGGAAGTGCTTGTATTTGAGAACCTACTGCACACCTCCCGAGCCTCCCAGTAAAGACCTTCTGATCCGCTCCCATGTGCCAGACAGCTAAGACAGAATGAGGAAGAGCTCTAGGTGAGAACCTGAAATTATTTTATTAGGAGTTGGTGGGTGCATAGGGGTGTATAGTCAGGGACTGAGCCTGACTGATTTACTGTTCAAAGTTGTATGAATTGAAACAGAGGTACGTTTTAGAAACTAATGAATAAGTGAAAAAGAGACATATCCCCGAATAATCGGAAGACATTAAGAAACAACCCAACTTACAGTATGCTTTGCCTCGAATTTACCTTGCCTTCAAAGCTCTCAAGAGACCATGGATAAAACCCCTTTCCTGCCTTCTCTAGGGCCATCCTGCAGGCTCTGGTCTGGACAGTGCCCTAAGTTTCCTCCCTCACTTTCCTTCCTAGCACCACACAAACTCCCCTCTGACTTCCGACTAGCCTGCCAGCGCCTCTTGTGCTGTAGATGCTAACCTGCCGAGGGCAGGGGCTTGTGTCCTCACCAAGTGCTTCGCTGACATTTGACTCCCCCTGTTCGGACTGTTTTGATGGCCTCCCAGTCCCCTCCGTGAAGCCACCTGTTGACTGCAGACACCCCAAACAGCTTCCACTAACGGGTACTTGGGAGGACTTTTTAACTGACTGTCAGCCTATGTGTGCCACCCTCAGCAGGCGCCCAAGGCTTTATCTATGTTCTTGTGGGAAGCCCTGGAGGTCTGTAAAATAAGGTCCCATGTATTTGGGTTCTCTTGTGCTGAGATTCCCTTTGGGTAATTTTTATCCCCTCTGAACCTCAGTTTCATTTGAAAATAAAAACACTCTTTTCAGATAAGCTTAAAGCAGATGGCATTTACAACAGTTCTTGTATGCCTTACACTGGCACCTAGCAGTCACTTAATAAACTGTACTTCCTTTCTTGGCTCTGACCAGAGAGAAGAAGGAACTATCCAAAGAGGCCAGTGTTAGGAATGGGTTTAACGGCCTGAAAAACACAAATAATTATGGTGAGCATGCAGGGATGGGCAGAGTTTTCAGGGCCATGGCAGTGAAAGATTGGTGAAGAAAGGAAATGAGGTTTCAGCCTGAGGGATGCTACAGCTCCATGCATCACTGCTCATCACAGGGCCTTCCTTCTAGTATAAAATTTTCCATGGCTCTGAAAACAAAGGAGCAGCTCCTCCCCGACTCCTTATTTTCCAGATGGCCTAAAACATTCATCTGGGAGCAAATCATGAGCTTGGTGAATCTCTGTGTCAGGCTTCATGTGAATTGTCAGGTGATGAGTCTTTTCCAGCAATGGAAACAGACAGGCGGACCCAAATTCCTAGACACCAAGACCTCTCTTCTTGTAGGAGAGGATCTTCAATTCTTGAGTCAGAGACAAGTTGGGAGAAAGGCACCCGGCAGGCTCAGGGTGGCAACTCCTGGCAACACCATGCTCTAGCCACTGGGCAAAGAGAAGCAGGAGGGAAGCTTAATGTGTAGTAGCTCAGGAAGGCTTGCAGGGTATTGTGCCTTGTGTCTACATGGTCCATGCTAAGATACCTGAGTCAGGCTATTAACAGACCCATAAACTGCTGAAGCTGAAAGAGCCTCAGAGACATCTTATTCCAGTAGTTTTCTAACCAGGCTCTTTGAAGTCCTGACTTGGGGAGGGCCACAGAGTCTGGCATTCCCCCTACTGTCAGCAGAGCTACCCACTGTCTCTTTTCCTGCTGGAGTGTGTGGTCAGTCCAGGCTTCACCTGGAATAAAGGGTTGCACTGCAGGGAAATAATCAGTGTCGTGAAAGACACAGAGATGTTGCTTCCGTGTCCACGTTTCATAGCCAGAGGAAGTGAAGAGACTTGCCCAAGGTCATCCAGCTGTTTACTGCAATTCTGAACTGGAGCCACCTATCTCTCTAATCCAGACCTTTCTACCCAGCCTACCTTCAGGCAGTCTAGTGCCCTCTCTGTGCTTTCTTGGCTGGTGATATCAGGAAGCACATTCAAAGGCTGCTGAACAGGAGAAGGAGGGAGTCAAACAATGTTGACCCAGGAATGCACAATCTTAAAGAAGTAGCAGCTATCTGCATTGGGATGTTCTGGGAGTTGTTAGTTTGCCAGACCCTTTTTCAGCATCTTTAAGCAGGCCTGCTGCCTGGGTTGAGAATCTACAGAGTACTAGGCAATACCAGACAAAGAGCCCAAAGCCCAGGGTTCTAGACCTAGATCTGAACCAATCTGCCATGTGACCTTGGGCAAGTCATTTTGTCTTTAAATTGTCTCATGTATGGATGGGTTATTTCCAGCTTTAGAATTCTCTGACCTTTAAAGATGACCTTATCCTTATACTAATGGCTATATTTTATATCCACTTGCCATGAAATACAGGTATCAGCTTTTCTTTTCTATCCCACAAGCTTCAGGTACCTTAAAGATCCCTGTGGCTTATTTAATTTGATCTTTCCCAAGGTGACATCCTTGTCCACATAGGAATGGCATGATTAAAAAAATGTTCAACCAGGCCTTGAAGAGTGTGCATACTGTTACATGAAAAGAAATTCCCTAACAGCCTGCCAACATACCCTCAGCGATGCACATTCTGTTGAAATTTTGTTCTTTTTTTCTATGCCCTCCAAATTAGTAACATATGTGAACCATCATGAAGATTTTCCAACAGCACCTAATATATGCCGGGCTAGAAAAACTACATAAAGCCAACTCATCAGACTAAGAAACAGGTGCTCCAAGAGAAAGCAGGCCTGGTGTGGAACTGTCAAGGTGTGGAGACCGTGCATGCAGCAGATGAAGACGATTCCATGTGCTTTGGAGACTGGATATATAGAGGAAAGATTAACAGACCCCCCTCAGCAAACACTTTGGTTCTGACCACACTAGGCACAGGGATATATTGCTCCCCAAGAGGTCATAATTCTAGGAGTCAACAGCTTCAAGTTCTTCACCCACCACAGCCCCAGACTCATTGTAGGAAAAAGCAATGATTCACTCTGAGGCTTCAGAATGGTATTAAATTACTTGTCCATTATTATGTGATTTATGCTGAGATTGGGTTGAGAGGTCTCTGTATAGCTTTCTCCTTCTCACCCCACTCACCCAGTTTCAACCACTCCCCAAACATCCACAGAATTTATAACACAGAAATTGGCTCTGAGACTCAGAACTGTGGCATTTTCTTTCTGCCAGGGTTTTTCGCTACTGTGCTGGTTTTATGCACAAGTCCAGATGATTCTTATATTAAGCCACGGGAAAAAAAATTCAATTTATTTTTTATTAAAGTCCAACTGCTGCCCTGCCAGTCAAACCCATTTATCTCACCGAGCATGGATTGCTCATGTCAACCCATGATTACCGTGCGTTACCTCGATAACAGCCTGCTGATTATCTCAACATCTGAAAAGCTGCCTTTTGTAAATTACATTGCAACTAATGAAGCCCAGATGTACTTGCTTCGCTGTCCTCTCTTGCTCTCCCTCTCTCTGTCATGCACAGGAGCCAGACCGCAAGGCCAGTGCTGGCATCTGAATGTCATCATTACCAAAGCCTGTGGTTTCAGGGCCAGACACAGGGAAGGTCCTTCTTCACGCTGCAGCTACCTAGAAATCGGGTTTGCACAGCCCCCTCTGATCCAATATGCTTTCTCCCAGAGTTTGACTAGGAGTCAGATTAGAGCTCCATTATTACGGCAAGCACAGAAAACCCAGATACCAGACAACACTTTAATTTAGAATAATAAGGAAGATGAACAACATGTGGTGCAGATCATGTAGGTGCAAAGGCTGTGAGTTTTAAATTACTCTAAACAGATGTGGAGGGGAAAGTTGCCATCCACATGACAGTTTAGTTCAGCTTGAACAAAGACAGGCCCTGATGTGGTTTGGGACTACTTATGCTGCCCAGTAGCAGAGAATCAAAGAAGCTGCACAGAAATCTCATGCCATGGCCTTAGCAGTGGTCAGTTCTGAGGTGTTTTGTTGAGCGATGGCTTAAATGTCCTCCCTGTTAAGGCTTCCCCATGCTTGAGGTAGAAAAGAAAGAAGCGTCAAGGGCCAGGAATGAAGGGATAAATCAGTACTGGTAAACATATGGCGTCTCTCCTCTAAAGGTCAAGGTCTTCTACATGTCTCTGAGGCCATACCATGTGGTTCTGCTAAGAATTACATGTTACGAAGCACATGCAGAGCAACACCTCAAAGGAACGGCTTTACCTGGTGGAATCTAACCACAGCCCCAGAACCAAGGAAGCATCCCCATAGGAGCACCCTGCTGTGGTCACTTCCCACCAGGCACTCCTCATTGCTCCCGGCTGTCAGTACTCTGGAGAGGGACACAGTGGGGAGGTGAAGGGTGGCTTGGTGTGCTTTGAGGTCTAGCTAGGTTGCAGGTCAAGGCTAGAGAAACAGAAATCATTTGCACCAAGACCCAGAGCTCCAGGAAATGAGGCTCATCATAGATAACCAGGGCAGTCAGGGTGCAGTGAGGGACTCCAGCTTTTAGTTCCCCCCAAATGGTAAGAGTTTCCCTTTTTTCTTTTCTTTTCTCTCTTTTCCTTTCCTTTTTTCCCTTTCCCTTCCACCCTGCCTCCTTTCTTCTCTCCCTTCCTTCCTTGCTCATGCTACACAAGCACTCTACCACTGTACTACATCCGCATACTCTTTCTTTCCAAACTGGCATCATTCTTAAGAGTGGGTATTTGAATTTGGCGAATCTTTGCTTTGAAGATGGCTTCCATGTTCATTCTGCCTCCTTTCCTTGTCTGTTAGGCAGAGGGAAAGGTGTGAATGGCCAAGGGATGAGTGGGCATGAGTATGCAGTGGCTCCAAAGAGTTAAATACAGGATAAGGAGTTACTGTAACAGCCTGCCTCTGCTCCATCCTTATGTGAAGATTCAAGTTGAACATTCACTCAACCAAAATATTGAGCCCTGCACCTGTGCAAAAAACAGGGCTGGTGCTGTGAAGACACAGAAATAGCTTCTAGTTATTCCCTAACTTCGTGTCATTTGCCCTTTATCAGAAAAGAGAAGAGCTGCATAGACAGAACCATAACTGGAGGAGAGAACAGAATGAATGCTTAAGAGTATCAGAAATAAAACACTATTCAGGTACAGCAGAGGGAAACAGCCTTCTTGCAGAAAGCATTCATGGAGAAAGGAATGTTTGAGTAAGTCCAAGAAACTTCACCCCAAATCCTGGGAGAACTGCCATCTCATCTTTCCTCTGTGTGTGTTTTTTGTTGTTATTGTTTTGTCTTTTTCTAATGCAGAATGGACTTTGTTCTGTGTTTCAGTAGGAGGGCAGTTTGAGGCAGGGGCTCACAGGACCAGTCTGATAACTGGGACCCAAACTGGGGCCTTGGGACTCAGTGGCTGACATGAGTATGTCAGGTTGTTCAGACATTCCACGCTGGTCATTCTCATGTGTCCTGTATCTGCCAGGCTTTTGCAGGGCTTTAACAAATCAAAGGGGCACTGTAGTGCCGTCTCATTTTGTTAGTTCTGTGTGGCTACTCCAAAGAATTTTCACCCTCTCAATAACTCTGAGGAACAGGATTCTCTAAAACCTGGCATCAAAATTACCTTCCAAGATGTGGTCATGCTTGTTTCCTAGGAAGAAATGGAAAGAGTGTGTCTTAAGAGAGACAGTACAGGCCATCAGTACAGAGAAAGACAAATGTGGAAACGGAAGCGGAGACAACCAGAGTTTCTTCCAGTGTCATCTTCACAAGAAGAACGAAAGTCAGAATTCAAACCCAGCACTCTTTTTTTCTGTTTTATTTTTAAAATTAAGTATTTATTTATTTATTTATTTATTTATTTTGGGTGGTGCCGGGGATCGAACTCAGGCCCTTGTGCTTACAAGGCAAGCACTCTAATCACTGAGCTAAATCCCCAGCCCCAAGTATTTATTTTTTATTAGTACATGTTTAGAGTATATAATGATCACATTTATTGTGGAGAGTGTGTACGCATACGTAACACATCTTCTTTTTTGTCCCCTTCCCCTCATGCCTCCCTGCTCCCTCCAACTCTTGATTCCTTTCCCATTTGAAAAAGCTCTAATTCCATTTTTTTCCTTCAATTCTCTCTTTTCTTTCTACCATACTTTGCTTCCTATTGTAATTTATACACTATAATAAAAACTAAACATTTGCAACATGCTTGATAATTTGCAAAGCAGTCCTTTCACTATATTAGTGTGTATTTAGAGACAAAGGAACTAAATTACACAGCCAGGGGGATGATTTGCCCAAGACTACTACTGCTCACTGGAGTTCCTACAGCCTGCCTTTCTATTAGTTCAGGAAAACTTCATTGATGCCACCAAACCGTCTTGCTCTTTGCTAGATCTCCAAGCAGAGCAAAGTCCTCTCTCAGACAGGTCTTTTTTTAGACCTCTCATCATTCTAACGCCGACCTTTACTGATCTCAGCTTCCTGATGTTTAATACCAAGATCAACATACTCTAACTTTTCTCTTTCTTTTCCTTTTCCAACTACCATGAAAAATAGTACTCTTACGTTTTAAGAAACCCTTTCTTAGGGTCTGTGATATTTTTGGTGGCCACAAGTGGAAAGACAGTCTTCTGTATCAGGGGCCTCTTTCTTCTCTTTCTCAATGGTTCCACTGCTTGTAAACACAACCACACAGTGAACCAGACAAACTCTTCTGGATAAAATGTGGGATGTTAACAGGGTAAGTAGCTGGCATATGCCTTCAGGGCATTGTATAGCCTCCAGCTGAAATCTCATTATCTGCTTAAATCTGTTTACTAAATAAGTGAGACAACCAATTTATTTATCATGTAAATGTAATTAGAGGCATGATGTATTTACTCTGTCTATCAGCAGTCATCACCTTCACCATCTCTGAATCCTGGGCACTCTAGTTACAGCATGATAAAATAAAAATTAGTTTCTGTCTCTCTTGGATCCCAGAACATTAAGTAGGTAGAAAGGCAAAAGGCAAATGGGTGTGGCAAGAGGGGTAGAAGTTACAAAAAGAGCTCTCCTCAAAATTTACTATGCTATAAAAAATATCCCACCAAATCTAAATCCAGCTTCCATGAGGCGCCCCTAGGAAAAACACCTGAGCCAAATCTGGCATGACTAAATGTAGTAGGTGTACACAGTGAGTCAGGTACAGTCATTCCATGTAACTAGGCTTCCTCTTTGATTTTTTGGTAAGTGATTTGCCCTAATTTTAAAGGCAAACAATGTCTCTTGGACATTTTTATCAAAGAAAAACTGAAAAAAACCAATGTCTTGTCCACTGGGGTCTTCATGGGGATTCTGTAAAGAAATTAGCCAAGTAAATCTGGGCAAACCTGGATTAAATGACTTGAGTTGGTAATGAGTGCTGGGACTGCTACAGAGGCATTAAGAGTAGGAAGGTGTCCTCCTGATCACAGGAAAAGCTCCAGGAACAAGGGTCAGTAGAGCTCATTCTAAAACACTGGTCAAAGTGTCCTAGAGTCTACTCTTGGGTTTAGCCAAATGATTAACATGCTTTTCTGATTTGCACCTTGCTATGGAAACAGCAGCCTTATTTAAGGTCACTGTAAGTGATACCACCTAAAATGCATTACCCTGATTAGTATTCAGATGCTGTTTAGTGTTGGCCCCTCTTTAAAGATTGATGTGAAACATTTCTCCCTGGTCAGAGTTTCAAACCATACATATTTTTGTTAAACAACTGATTTTACTTTACTTTAGATACACTGGGAATTTTGTACCCGAAAGCATTTTATGTTTTATGCATGCTGCTAGGAAACCTACAGCCAAATTTGTAGTTTCCTCCATCAGGGATATAATACTGTATAGCATCGTTCTGTGTATCAAGGACATTTCTAGGTCCATAGTAACTTCTTATCCATATTTTGCTCTCTCTTTCATCATTTGTAAACATCTTTATTTAATTGCGCTTATTCAAATTTTTAAATCCTAAATTCTTTTTAGTTTGAATGTATAATTAAAAATGTTTAAATGTTCATTTTAA
>PVJO010030013.1:0-16035 GCA_004026905.1 Hystrix cristata
ACACCACAAGGAATAATAAGATCGGGAAGAGCAACAGCATCAATAAGGAATGATATCTATTAGATAGTAATAAACTGCTAATTTACTTCAAAATCTTCATGAAACATTACAGGTTGTGCCAATACATGGGTATTTCTTACTTTTGATTCTTCCACTCAAGTCTTACAGTTCTTAAGATTAAATTCACAAGTCTGAGGTATGGTAGGCTAAAAGCGCTGCTTAAAGAGGTCCAGATTACCCTGTCTTTGACTATCCTGCTGTGGGCTGCTCAAACTCCCCAGCATTCCATTGTTCATAACATCAGAACCACGTAGGATGGACACTTCTAATTTCATGTTTTATTTGCTACAATAAATGAGTCTGGCAGACCCTCGACTAGCAGATTGGGGAGTGATTTTCCTACGCCAAACTCAAATCTCTCTACTTTAACTGCCTGCATGCAAGCAGTCCTCCCTGCGGAAGGCCTCCCCATCCTCCACTCCCACAGCCGGACTCTGGCTTCTCTTCCGGCACCGCACTCTTACACGGTGGTCAGCCATTTTCTTTCCTGTCTCCTCTGCTGAATCAAAACCTCCTTGGATGCTTGGAGATGTGAAGATTGAATAGGTGAAGAACAAATGAATCATGAAATAAATACAAATAGAAATAGTAATTCTGTTTTTCACTCTATTTTGTCATAGTTCTAGCATTTACTATGTCCCCAGATAATAATCTCATACAGATTAATCAATCAATAGACATAATCTAAATGTACATATTAAAACTGATTTTAATTTTATTTTAAAATCACACTTCAGAACAAATTCAAACTCAGAAAGAGTCTAAAATTTTAGACTTGTTATATAGGAAAGCATTCAAGTCATTCACAGTTGAAAAATGGTTTTGTTTCTGCAAACGGCCTGCAGCTGCAGAGATGTATTTTAGTGCCATGTTTTTCAGATGAGAAAATCTAAGAATTTATAGGATAAATACAATGAATATGTACAGATTATCTACTGTAACTAAAGATTTTGAGGAAAAAAAATCATATTTATTATCAAAGTAATATACATTCATGCATTCTGTTATATATAAGGTTTATAATAAAAGAAACATGGATAATAGAATAGAAACTTCCTGTTATTTAAAAATACAAAGCATAGAAATATTCCAATTATGAAAATCCCTTCCGACTAAGCTTCCAGGATCAGAAAACATTTGTTCATTTTTCTCTATTTTTAAGAGAATTTTAGTAGAAAATTGTAGGTCTATTGAAGAAAATAAAAACAGTTGCAGGAGCACAGTGACAAGTGACTGGTACATCCAAAGAAACTGATACTATATATGTAATTACTTGAAGGAGAATCTTGTCCTCTTTCTCCCCAGTTTGATGTCCTCCCTGAATTTAAACTTGGGACTGATTCATTCCACACGTTTTCTCTCCTCTGGGGCAGGCCAACCAGGCAGTGAAGGTATAAGCACAGGCAGGATGTGGCTTTTTGCCTCAGGGAACCCGCCAGGGCTGGTGGATTTGCACCCAAGTGACAGGAGCGACACTACCCTTGAGGCTCAGGAAGAGAGCAGGCAGAGTAGTCTTTCTGCAGCAAGGATGTGCGCATCATACTTTGTAATTTTAAAACAGACAAATTGGAGGAAACATGAATTCTGAAGTCAGTCCCAGAGTAATTGTTTTCCAAGTTTCCAACAGTTTCTTTCTATAAATATTCAGTAGCTGCTCTGTTGCAGATGAGATTCTGTAGATCAAGTTGGACACAGCTTTCATTTGCTTTGCTCTCTGGCAGTAATAGTGAAAGTCTGACAGACACGAGAGCCCCTGATTCCATTATAGCAGCAACGCTGGATTTTTTGAAAGTCACAGACCACTGAGAAAAGGGATGTTGAAATCCTCCGTGTTCCTCTGTGTTAAAGCCATGGCAACCATGAAACAAACAGAGAAACAGAATATTTTGAATTCTTGATTTAAAAAAAAATCCAAGGTTGTGGATTGTTTCATGAAGAACTCTTATAAAATGCATTATGTTGGAAAACATACAGTATTATATTTAAGATTGTAGTTAAGATATTATGAATCTGAAGTGGACCCTTTGTCAGAAAGTCACTAAAGAATTACAGGTTGAATAGGATTTTCAATGCTTGTCGTTTTGAAAGTATTTATAATAATTGCAGGAAGCTCTAAGCCATTGAAACATTGAGAAACGTTAGTTTTCTAGATTGTTATTCCATACTTTGATGTGAGGCATAAATAAGATAAACCATTGTATTAATGAATAGATTTTTTTTCTTTCACTAGGCTCTTTCGACAATTGATTTTTTTAAGACTATGGCCAAAGGCCTCAGAAAAGCTACGCGAGTTGCTGAAAACCTTGCTGAGAATTCACTATTCATTTAGAATCTTGAGTATTATACTCTCATCCTTGAAACTAAAAAATGAAATAAATTCCCTTTTTGTACAACACTTCTCTAGGATTTAATAGCATACTGTTGTTTACTAGTTCTGTGACTTGTCTTGTCACATTTATTCATATCTGAAGGAATATCAGAGTAAATTCTTAACAGAATAAAAACAGGATAATTCACTTACCTTTTCTTTAAAGAAAAAAACCTCATATTTGTCTTCATAGATTTTCTTATTGATAACCAAAATGTATAATAACTTATAATGATCCATTACTCAGATAACTATACACAAAGATTTTATTATCAATGATTTTGGCATCACAAAGATTAATGTACTATTATAAGAAAATCAATTGCTAAAAATAAGTTCAGAAAACGATTCTGTTGAAAAATGATTGAGGTTGCATCTGAACAAAACCCTAAGTGCCGGTGAATCATGATCAGAACTTTTAAGTCAAAGTTTTTTTGTTTTATCTGCCTCACATTTGCTCTGAAGAAAAAAGCCAGCTTTAGCAATGAATGAGTGCAGTTTCCATCTCTATACTCACTGTTGTCAAATGTGAGAAACATAGACATCAGCATCGTGATGTCCACAGCAACTTCCCAAATCTAACTGACAGGACTCCTATCAAATCTGAACATTTGCATTTGCAGATTTTCTTGTACTGCCAGACGACTGTGAACCTTATCTTTTTATTCAAGAGACTGTTCAAAACACCAAAGATTTTGCTGCTTCTTTCCTTCTTACTCTACAGTCACCAAGTTGTTTGCTCTGTCCCCTCACTACCCCTCCCATTGTTAAACGTGATCAACATTATTCGTATGTATGCTACTAGTCATGAAATAAACTATGATAAACCTGGAAAAAAAAAAACTCGAAATGGTACCCTCTGAACCACTGTGCCTTAAATTACCTTCCCGGCAACGAGTGGCAGTGTTGCCTTTGCTGATTAATCTCTAGCACCTAACATGTGGTTTTGATAAACAGATATTTATAAAATAAACCTAACTCTTGCTTAGCTGTATTTACATGAAATACGAAGAATATTCCAAGGACTGAGGTTTACTATCTATCCTTCCTATGAACTTCTACAGGAATTCACTAAAAGCATGTATGAAACTCTGTGCTGTGTTAGAGGGCAAGTTTTTATCCTGTTTTTTTTTTCCTCTACCTTTTTCTTTTAAAATCTTGTATATCCCATCTCTTAACAGGCAAACAGGAGCAGAATAAAAACTCTGATTTATTTTTTTATGTTTACAAACTACAAATAAATAAAGACATAATGTTGTACTTTCTTCCCAAAGTATAGTTATTCTTTTATAATCTTCATTGTTTTATCAATGAATTTGAAAACTTACTGTAATGGTAACCTATTAACTAGTTTTATAGAATCTGCATATATATTAAGATTAATCAGCTTCCGACAATTTTAAATATATTTAAGAATAGAAGATTTTCAGGATGAAATCCTTTGAGCATAGTGACATAGATTCCCCTCCACTCCCAATTTTGAGCTATCTGCCTTCCTGACCAATGTCCTCCTGGGATCTAGAATTTAAGTGAGATGCTCAGCTCACCCTGCCTTTAAGAGTAAAGCTTTGTCCAAGTCTCAACCCCAAGATCAGGAACAGAGTGCAGTGGAATCAGAGCAGATTTTGTGAGTTAAGTGTTCCTGAAGTAAAGCTGCTTTGGTGCCTTATGAACGTAGCAGGTGTTTCTTCCTAATCTGAAAGGACATGAAAGAATGAATGCAAATGTTCAGACATGATAATGATTCTCTCAGTCTTTCTGTACTACAGGTTTGGAGGGCATAGGAACAAAATAACTGAAGAGACTTTGCCTGGTCTCAGAGGAAACTGAGAGCTTTCCTGCCTTTGCAGCTGAGGTCCACACAGGAGAACCCACTGTGTGTCCCACCACCTCTGGAACTCCCACAGTTTGAGAGAGACTCACAGTCAGACTTGAGCTATAAGAAGCCAAAAAAGAAAAATAAAAATCCATCTAAGAGAGACCAGCAGACGTGTTAAATGAAATTTGAGGTCAGAAAATTATAGCTCAATAGCTAAATGTGAACTGTAACCTATTTTCTACATGCCTACAAGATAAGAATGGGGAGAAGATGGAAGAAAGGAGGGAAGAAAATGGGAGGGACTTGGGGAAAAAGAAGGAGAAGAGGAAAGGAAAGGAAAGAGGAGAAAGAAAGGAAGAGGAGAAAGAGTAGGGAAAGGAGGAAAAGAATGAAGAGATAAAGGAATGCTTGGAATCACTGGCTATTACAGAAATGTGACCCAGCTATCCCCTCTTTGGGTATCTTCCCAAACAGAGTGAAAAAACACTATATTATGGTGATACATGCATGCCCATCTTTATAGCAGCACAATTCATAACAGCTAAATCTTGGAAGTGGGTTATGTAACCAAGAAGAGACGAATTGGCAATGAAAATGTAGAATTTACTGAACATGCTACTACGCTGCCGTAAAGAAAAACTTGAGTCATTTGTAGGTAAATGGATGTACCTTGAGACCATAATGTTAACTGAAATAAATCAGACACACAGGCTTAAATATGGTTTCTCCTATATGAGAATTCCACGTTATAAACAAAGAGCAAAATAAAAAATAGATAATAGGAAGTAGGGAGATATATATTTCTCAAACAGGAAGATGCTCAAGAGATGGAGGGGCGTGCTTGCCTCATAAGCACAAGGCCCTGAGTTCAATCCCCAGTACCAAAAAAAAAAAAAAAAAAAAAAAAAAAAAAAAAAAAAAAAAGAGAGATGGAGGGGCTGGGAAAGGTATAAAAAAAGGGATTGGAATATGTTATGTACAAGAAATGTAAACACTCTGTATGCAAACATGTACTAATAAAAAAAAGAATGAAAAAATATTTTCAGATTCACTAAGTCTGAAAGAATTAGTCCTTAGGTGCCTTATACTAAAGAAACTCCTTTGTTCAGAAACAAAATGATCCCAGATAGAAACAAAGGAACGAAGGAGAAAATAAAGAGTAACTAAAGAGTAAACATATGGTTAAATTTAAATAATAATAATCATTTAATTAACTATAAAACCTATGTAAATCTATACATGCAATTATAATAGGAAAAAAGGCAATGGGGTAAATGGAGTTAAAGTTTTGAGTTCCTAATCTTGTCAGAGAAGTGGTAGAAACAAATTATATTAGGCCGAAATAAGTGAGGAACACATGATATAAGAATTGGACTAATAACTAAAAGAAAAGGAAGTGTATAACAGCCAAATAAAAGACTCAGTGGAATTACAGGACATAGTTGATTAATTTAAAAATTCAAGAAAGCAGTAATAAGGCAGCATAAAACAAGTAAGTGGATCTGGTAAAAAACAAAGTCACATATGTGTAGTAGAACTCCCTTCTCTGTGCGAAATATATTTCAAGACCCTGGTGAATGCCTGACACAATAGATGGTAATGAAATCTAAATATTTGATAACCCAGATGGCTACTAGGGTGTCTTATTACATGTAATGGACACAGCATGGAGGCACTGGACAAAGGATGATTCATACCCCAGGAGGGATTGTGTAGCTAGACATAAGAACATCATACCACTCAGCACAATGCATGGTTCAAATGTATGAATTGTTTCGTTCTGTAATTTTCCATTTACTGTTCTTAGACTACAGTTGACTACATGTCATTTAAACCACAGAAAGGAAAACTGTGAATAAGACAGATTTATGCAAATCCAAACATAAAAATTATACTAAATGAAAATTATATGCTTCTTTGATTTACTGAATTTTAATCAAAGTCAGTTGTTGTATTTTTGTTTTCTTTTCACTTCCTAGACAATAAAACAAGATCACAGGACACCTTTTTGGGTGCTCCAAATTATTAATACTCAATTTTAAATGTTTTAAACTGTTAATATTTAGATTTACCTACTTTTTTTTTTTTGGGATCTCTTGGGATCATGTTTATTCTTCCTGGAAAACATCCTTTAATATTTCCTTTCATGATATCTGCTGCTAATAAATTCCCCAAGTTTTTGTTTTCAGAAAATATTTTATATTAATTCATTTATGAAGAAAATTTTTACTTATTATAGGTTTCTAGATTGATGATTATTTTCGACCAGCATTTGAAAGATACCAATTTACCATCTTTGAGTTTTCTTTTTCTTTTTTTTTTTTTTTTTCTTGTGCAAAATCCACCTTCACCTTGACTACTGCTGACTTGAAGATAATATATTCACTTTCTTGGGATGCTTTTAAGATTCCTCTTTGTTTCGGTTTTTGAGTAGTTTTACTAGGAGAGTGTGATTTTGTCTGCATTGATTCTACTGAAAATTCACAGGAATTCTTGAAGCTATAACATAATATTTATTGTTAGTTTTAGATATTAATATCCAAGTTCTTGGATATTAACTTTTCAAATATTACTTTTATCACAGTCATTCTCCATTCTCCTTCTGGAGTCCCCAGTTTACATGTTACATAATTTTACCATATCTTTTTAATTACTTTCTGTATGTTTTATTCGCTATACCTTTAATCTCTTCTAGTTTTTTTTTTTTTTTGAACTCACATTCTAGTACATTCATTATTGGATCAAATGTCTTAAATCTGTTAAAAATCAATTTTTATTTTTTTAGCTTCAATTGTTGTATTTTAATTTTACATTTTATGTATTTTTATCGATTTTTTTTCATTGGCACTTGTTTTCAGTACATAATGATTACATTCCTCATGGAGAGTTGGTATGGGAACATATTATAATTCTTTTTTTAATCCCATTTCCCTTCCTCCCTCTCCCACCCTTCATCTCTTGGTCCCTTTCCCTTCTTCACAGTTTTCCTTTCTTTCTTTAATTTTTCCATCTTGTTATTATTTCTCAGGATTTATTAACACCTATTTTAAGTTCAGTATTTAAAAATTAAAACAACTAGGTATTAAAATATCTAAATGGCGAATGTAATGTTAGAAAAGAACACAAAAGTAAAGACAATGTAAAACCAAAAAAATTACAAAATAAGATATTACAAAATAAGAAATAATTCCAAACATATTATGAACTACAGTGGAAGGACACTAAAATCATCTATTAAAAACAAGAAACTGTTGCCTGGTGTGGTGGCATATACTTGCAATTTTAACACTCAGAAGGATTGCCTTGAGTTGGAGGCTAGTCTGGGCTACACAGTGAGTTCAAAATCAGCCCGAAATACATAGTGTGACCCTCTCTTGAAAGACCGAAAAGGCAGTGGGGGCTAAAAACAAGAAACTATTATGTCAGCAAATAAAGTAGACCCTTAAATAAATAATGAACAACTTCTAGGAGTGAGAAGAAATAAAAGCACTTCCACCTAGGAACAGACTCCAGAGAGAAATGTAAATGTCATGGTTTGAATAGGACTGTGATTTCCCCAAAATGTTCGTGTGTCAGAAGCTTTGTCTCCATTGAGGCTCTGCGAGAGCTGATAAAACCTTTAAGAGGTGGGACCAAGTGGGAGATCCTGAGCCGCTCTCTCAAGCAGCTGCTCAGCAGTTCTCAATGGAGGGTTGTCTTCCAAGCCTGAGGCTGGCCCCACCCAGGGTCTTGTGACTTCTGTAGACTCACGTTAGAGATCTGTTCCCACAGTTTTCCACTGAAATCTACCATAACGTCACCAGCCACACTGGTTTTCCCACCAGAAGCTGAGCAGCGCCAGATGAACTTTTAGCCTGTAAAACTGGGAGCAAAATAGACAGCATTACTTCATAAATTATCCTGTTTCATGTATTTCATTACAGCAACAAAAAGCTGATGAATGAACAAAAGCTGACTCAACAAATTAAAATCTATCATTAATTAAGCTGTGTTAAAAAACAAAATCAGGCTGTTTGTTGTTTTGAAGGAATTTGTAAGAAAACTTTAAAGAATGGTTGAAGGTAAAAGATTAGGCAAGGAAAAGAAAAATGTAGCAGGCAAAGACAAACTAAAAAGTGGAAATAGACTATCAGTAAGATTAAACTTAGGGGCTGGGGATTTAGCTCAGTCATTAGAGTGCTTGCCTTGCAAGCACAAGTCCCTGAGTTCGATCCCCGGCACCACCAAAAAAAATATTAAAAAGATTAAACTTAAAATTAAAAGCAATAAGTGAATACAAAAGAAAAATTAGGATAGACTGCATAACTTACGTAAAAATACAATAATCATAAATCAGCATGCACAGAACAATATAGTAACTAATTACATAAAGCAAAAAGATGCAAAGTGGAATGAAAAATTTGATGTGTACACTATTTTTTTTTTTTTTTTGTGGTGCCGAGCATTGAACTCAGGGCCTTGTGCTTGCAAGGCAAGCACTCTAATCACTGAGCTAAATCCCCAGCCCGATGTGTACACTATTTTAAAAGCCTACAATAGATCTCTTACAAAATGAGATTGATCTAGTAAAAACTAAATACTATATCTAGACTTACAAATTTGATGACTTGAAGAAAATCTTCTCAGAGTGAAACCCAGATAAATTAGAAACAAGTTGTTAAAGAAACCCTTAAGTAATTGGGTATTATGAAACATTTCCCAAGATAACCCTTGAATCTCAGAAAATATGAGATTGCAAACTATATAAAAAGCAGTAAGAACATTTTCCTTTAGTAAATGAGCATCATGCAAGCTTTAATAGAGTGTAAGCACCTTTATCGCTGGAGTTTTGTGTTATTTAGTCCTACATCAGTGAACACAATAAGTGATCAATAAATTTATACATCTAAACAAAGGGGACCCAGCAAAAGCAATATCCAGGTAAAACTAAAAGAACTCATTACTTACCATCAAACATTAGAATAATACTGATAATAAACCAAGGACAATAGAAAGAAATCAGTAAGAATAATTCTAAAATTGATCTTTTTTAAAAATGGATAAAATAAATCCAAAAGCCTGTTTTTTAAAAATTGCTGATTAATCTAATACAGAAAGCTCTGTAACTTTTAAATTTATATTCCTACAAAAGGATGATTTCCAAGCAAAATAAAAACTATTCAACTTGACATTGAAGAAAGTGGAGAGGTTGGGAATTTAGCTCAGTGGAGGAGTACTTGCCTAGCTAGTGCAAGGCCCTGAGTTCAATCCCCAGCACACTCCCCAAAAAAGAAGAAAGTGGAAAATTTGAATAAACTTATTATACTACAGAAGTTGGAAAGATGGGGAAAAAAACATTTTAGCATTAGGAAAGGAATTCCATGAGATATTGCTGACTAAGAGAAACAAAAGATGATGAAGATGATAAAGATGGGAATGTAAAAATGATGAAACTTGATATTTATATAGTAATTTTCATTTACCAAGATTATACAATATATTACCAGAGTTTTCTTTCTGAAAATGTGAGGTGAAGTCTATTATTATAATTATATTAAAGATAAGAAAACTGAAACACACAGAATCCGAACTTTCATATATGGTGAATGACAGAGCAAAGAATTGAATCCAACTTGGTTGATTATAAAGTTTATGTTCTTAATCACCATACTACATTGAAAATGTGGAAATGTGGTTTGTAAGGATCCCAGATTTTAAAACAGTAACATAGTATTATACATGTAGATACATACATATACGAAATATGGTTACATAGAATTATTCAAACATGAAAGAAAATATAGAAGATATATTCTAGCTTTTTTTTTACATGACCCACATTATAGAGAAAAAGAAAAAGGAAAGAGAGAAAATACAACAAAAGAGAAAAATTTTAAGAGGAAAACAATTTTAAAAGCATAATGCTTTCACAAAATAGATTGTGGTCTGGGAATACCACATTATCTTTCTAAAATGACTCATTCTAAAATAACCAGAACTTCTTAGAGAAGAAAAGCTGATGCTAGATTGACATGAGAAATGTACAAAATAATGCTGGAACATCTTGATACACCAGTCATCAAAGACTACTAAGAGTGTGTCAAAGGGTTTAGAACTCAAGTTGAAAAGTCTTCTCCTGACTACATACCAAAACATGCATAAAAAATTGGGGCATATAACGACAAACTTAGTTAATGGACATGAATATTTAATTTCAAAAAAGACATACAAATACAGTGAGAAAGGTCACAAAAGATACATTGGTCTTTGAGAAATAAAACTAATTTTGCAAAAAAAAAAATTAAAAAAAAAACAAAAAAAGAACATATTTTACCAAATGAACCAACCTATAAATCTGATGTATTTCTAATTAAAATCTAGAGAGAGTTACTTATCTCACATTTGTGGTAAATTGTTTTATTTTTAAATAAGGAACCAGCCAGGCATGGTGGTGTGTGCCTGTAATCCCAGTACTTGGGAGGCTGAGGCAGGAACATTGCTGTGAGTTCAAGACCAGCCTGAATGACACAGAGAGACCTTATTTAAAAAAAAAAATAACCAGAGGAATATCAATATCCAGTGATTGAAGATAATTTATATACAGAAAATTTTTATTGATATTCCCATAGAAACAATAAAAAAGTTTAGCACAGTTGTTAAACACACGTTCATACCAAGTCACTGGCTTTCCACACTACCAATACCAATTAGGAAAGTACAATTCAAGAAAGATTCAAAAACTGTAAGTTATATAGGGACAGATATAATTTACAATATGTGGAATAGTTTTATTTTAAATCTATCAGTATCACTGAAGGCTAGTGAAAACTCATAAAATTACAGTAAGTTTGTATGGATAGAAAAGCTCTGGGAAGGAATTTTTCTGCAATTTACAAAGTCAGTGTAATTAAGTATGAATTTCATTAGCATTCTTTATGAAATTTGTCACACTGATGCTAAAATTTGTGTGCCTAAATGAAGAGTTAAAACAGTGAAAGAATGTGAGAAAAAGGAAGTTTCCAGGTATGAATACTGACAATTCGTTAAAGACTAGGGTTACAGAATGGCACAGAAGAGATAAACTGAGCAAAAAAAAAAAAAAAAACACACAAAAAAACTGAAAAGAACATCTGAACAACGTAAATAAAACTTTGAAATACGGTAGAAGAAACAAGACACTTACGGGAGGAAAATATCTGCAACATGCACAGCATTAGTATCCTTGAAGAAATTTGCATTCATCAGAAAAGAAGATGACCAAATGAAAAAGGTGGCAAACAATGTGAAAAAATTACTCACAGTTCCTGATTTATGAAGGTTCAACTTACAGTTTTCGGTCTTTCTACATTACAATGGTACAACAAGAACACTCATTCGCTAAAAACCATACTTCAAATTTTGAGCTTTTCTCGAGCTAGCAGCACACAGTGCAACACTCTCACAACGCTGATCCCCGGCAGCAAGCCATGGTTTAATCACAAGCGGAAACAACCAGTACTGTTCACAGCACAGTACTGTCCTGCCAACCTATGACATTTGGTAGATGTCTTAGTGACTTTCTCATTAGTGATACATAATACCCAACACCCACAACTTACTGAAGGAAATTTATTTTGGCTCACAGTTTGTAGAGGTTTCAGTGCACGGTCACTGGCTCCAAGGCAGGGCCGCGTGGGAGAGGAGGCTTGCTCATGGTGTGGCAGGCAGAAAGCCGGGAGGGATCAAAGGAGGAGGAGGGACATACACCTTTCCAGGCCATGCCCACAGTGACCCACTTATTTCTACCAGGCTGCACCTACCAACATCACACCCAGCTCATGAGTGCACTAATCCACTGATAAGTATCACACCCCCATGAACCAGTCACCTCCCGCAAACCTCACCTAAGAGCACATGAGGCTTTGAGCAGACACCTAGACATAAGCCACAGGTTAGATGTAATTAATATAAACAGTAGGTTAGATGTATTTTTGGTTTCTTACATTTTTAGCTGATGTTAGTTTATCAGAACATGACCTAATCATACAGTTAGGACCACCTGTATTTACAGAGAAGAAACTGAATGACGATACAAGAACAAAAAGGTGCTCGAACTCAATAGATAGAAGGAAATCAACAAGATACTCATCAGATTGGTGAATATTTAAAATCTGATAATCGAATGGCAGTCTAGATGTGGAAAAACAGGGATGCTTTCACTGATAATAAGGGAGCAAATTAAAGCAATTACTAAACGGAATGCTGAGAATGACCTAGTCCCTATTCTAAGAACAACTACCAGCATTGAAGGTGAAGTACTCTTTTAGCACATACTAACTTTTTGGCCACGGGAATTATTCTAACCCTCCTTCATATAAGAAGAGAGGGGAGTAGGGAGAGAGGAGAGAACTTTTATGAGCCTGGATTTTGTAGCAAGTACAAAGTTGATGGTTTGTTTTTATCTTCTTTTTGCCATAAAGATGAGAGAAGTTGGTTCCCTGCTCCCTGCAAAATAAAGGAGGCAAATTCCAAGAAATCACTTGGTAATATTAGTGTTAGCAAGAAGAGAAAGGTGGCATCTCATAGCCTAGCTGGTGGCCTGCTGAACTGCAGTGTCCTCACTAATCTTAGCATCATTATACAGCACGAGAAAGTTCCACATGGGGGTTGAGGGGATTCCCTGGAGTTTGAGAGCATGTATGTTCAATGAAACTGCTGTGCTTCTCATCTGCAGATTTCTGAACATCTAGAAAGAAAAGGAGCAGGAAGTACTAGATGCACAGGCCTCTGAAGTTTCAGGCAAGTAACTCAGTGGTTCCTATGGAAACATGGTGAGACTAGAACAAGCCAAATAATCAAAGAAATGTTTCTTTTAAAGGGGACTCGGGAACACGGACCCCTGCAAGGGCTGAATGGAGTCATGGCTATCTCTCAGAAGGTGTCCCGGGTGACAGTCCAGGCTGTGGTAAGGTGAACATCGACCCCCCAAAACTATGCTTATTTTTACACCGTCAGTGGAAGCATCAAATAGAGAAAGTACAGTAACCCACTATATTAGTCACTTTCCCATCACTGGGACAAAACACCTCATACCTGCGATTTAAGGAGGAGAGTTTCATTTTGGCTCACAGTTTCAGAGTTCAGCCCATAATTTGCTGGCTCCGTGGCAGAAGACATGGCAGAGAAAAGCTGCTCAATCCACGGCAGCCAGGAAGCAGAAAGAGATGGGAGGAGCCAGGAACAAGGATACGCCCTTCCAGATCAGGCCCGGCCTCCTAACAACACATTCAGCTATGAACTCATCAAAGGCTTCATCCACTAATGAGTATAGTGACCCACAATCCAATCACTCTTCAAAATCCCCAATGTGAACACTTTGGGGATATTTTAGATCTAAATTGTAACACCTACAAGGAAAGAGAATCCTCAGCTTCCTGCAGAAGATCATTATGTGAGAAGATCTAGGGGAAGAGATGAGGTGAATGTTTTACAAAGGCAGGTCATGTCCTGACCATCTTGCGTCGTAAATGCGAGCGAAATGCCAAACCCTGTAGCCTTCTCTAAAGGTCCCTGGATTCGTATCGCTACACTGTAATGAGAAAGTGGCGTAACTGAGTGCTGTGTGAGGTTGAGGTTTCACTGAAATAAACTAAGAGGTGATCGTTGAAAATAACCTGAAAGTTATAAGAGCTGCTTAAAACGCTGTTAAGCAGAGAAGGGAATTTAGAAGAGCAGAGTTGTAAACATTAATTTGGAAAAAAAAAACAAAAAAAAAACCACATTTTTGTGTTTGTATCTATCCGAGCTGGCAACCCTCAATAAAACAGTCACAGCTGCCACGAAAAGCAACATGCCAAGATGTAGCAAAGTAGCCAGTGCGTGTACCCAATACGCAGGCAGCGCTTAGGCTTTCCCACAGCAGCACAGGAGACGCGAATATTCGTTGCAGCAATATTTACAAAATAGTGACAATTTGAAAATAACCAAAATGTTCATGGGAGTGATTGGGTAAATACATTGCATGGTGATTCATTCAAACTAATGAGGATCATGCAGCAGTTAAAATGAACTCAACCAAAAAATATGTTCAGTGAAAAACAAGTTTTACAAAAATACATCAGTACATAAAACCAGTTAGGTAAATTTTTATAAAATGAACAAGACGTTAACGACACAGCTGTTTCAGACACGTATGTGTGCAATGAATGGGTAAGAGTGCGAGACCGCCGTGATACCGCAATCATCGCCTCCAGCGAGAGAAAGAAATACAATGAGAAAGCACAAGAAGAAACTTTGACTATAAGTATCATCATTAAAAAACATCTGAGACACTTTTGTAAAAAGTTAAGATATTTTTAAACTCTAGAAATATGCACAATTTCTGTGATTATTATCATTTTGCTTCCTGATCTTCTTTCTCTGCTTCCCTTTCCTCCCTTATGATTCCACTTCCCCGAGAGGTACCCAAAGCCGTCTTCTTTCTTCTAGTAAAAAAGTAATCTGATATCTGCCATCGGCATTCTGTGTAGACTAAAGCAACTTATTACTCTCAGAGATGTATAATAATCTAATTCTTGAATTTATATCCATATGTACTTTCAGAACATTACAAATACCAGAGAATAGGTGGCTGCATCTCTGTCATTGTAGTATCACTTTCCTGGTTTTCCCCAGGATCCTGCAGTGACATCTGTTATGCAACCTTTTTGGTGCCTGCGTGCAATTCAAGGTCAGCTCAATAGAAAGCAATTAACTTGAGTGTTGTTTTATTATTAAATTAATTCAAGAAACTTGCATAGAGAGATTCCATTATTCATAGTACAGCGTATTACTGCATTAAGGCATAGCTCAATCCCCTGGATGGATACGGAGACCAAACACAAGACAAATCTCTGTTTTACTTCTGGAGAGAATCTTAGAGAGACACCGGACAGGAGTGTTTGAATTTGGAATTGGGCAGTTGATATTCTCAAGACTGCTCCTCCATCGGAGCGGCCCAGAGCTGCACGTTAGTGCACTGTAACACACCAACCCTGGAGTAGGATCTTACTCTGTAACACGCCGACCATGGAGCAGGGTCTTACTCTGTAACATGCCGACCATGGAGTAGGATCCTAAGCTGTAGCTGAGCACACGCAGGTAGATTGCCATTAGCTGAAACAGAAAAGCTAATTACTTCCCTCTTTGCACTAGTTTTAGATTATTACCTTGGTTTTTTTTTTTGTTGTTTGTTTGTTTGTTTTTTTTTTTACCAAGAACATGTGTTAGTACATTGTATACATAATGATCATAATCAGCATGGTTATTTTGTACCAGTACATGATACATCTTGGCTTTCCCCCCTCTTCCCCTCCCCGCCCTTCCATTCACCCATCCCTCTCTATTTGCAACAAGTTTATTTACACTTTTCCATTTTTTCCCTTTCATTTTACTTTTCTTTTAACCTTCTTCTTTATCCCCCTTTTCCCTATCTAGTTCTCCTCTCTTTTGAATACTATCTCTTTTTTTTTTAAACATAATATCTATTCTACCCCTTTGTCCTTATTTACACTTATGATTTCTCATATCAGAGAAACTATTCGATGTGTACTAATAAGTGTCTGATTTATTTCACTTAATAGTATGTTCTCCAGGAACATCCATTTACATACAAATGACTCTAGTTTATCCTTTTTTATGGCAGTGTAGTACTCCATTGTGTAGAAAAACCACATCTTCTTTAGCCACTCATTAGTTGTTGGGCATTTAGGTTGTTTCCAAGACTTAGCTATTACAAATTGTGCTGCTATGAACATGGTTGTGCATATATCACTGTGATATGATGATTTTA
>PVJO010030015.1:0-16032 GCA_004026905.1 Hystrix cristata
CAGATACCAGGCGCAGCCCCAGGCCTCAGAGCCCAGAAACCATTCCAACTGGCCACTTACCCTCCTACCATCCCTTCCTATGAAAACCACAATCCCTCCTCTAGCCCTTGCCTCCCCACCTCTGCCTCTGACTGACCCCACTGCTTTCCCATGGGGTCCCACACCTTGGTGTTTGAGGTAGCAACACTGGACTTTGGGTCAACCCAGGCTCCGGTGGCCCAAGAACAGCTTGAAGGCACTCAGACTTATGCGTGCTGAAAGGGAGGCCTGGGGATGTCATCACACCTAGGAAAACAGGATGGGGGAGTGCGGTCTGGGAGCAACAGCACCTGGGTACACCCATCAGGAGGGTGGCATGTGAGGAGGCACCGGGCCACCCAAGGACTGGGTCATGCAAACTTGGCATTTGAAAGTCAAGTGCAGGGGAGCTGAGAGCCAGGAGGGGTGGCTCAGCCTAGAACTTCATGAGTATGCTACATGGCACTGGCCGATGATTCATGTTAAAGACATGATTTCCAAAACCGAATTTCTTTGGGAAATACGAGGGCAAACAGCATCTTTCTGGACACGATTCCTGTTGTGATGAGCACAAGTGAATCACAGAATCACAGTCAGGAATCACAGAACAGAGTCTCCCAAGAAACCAAGGTCTGACCTGGAGCATCTCTAGCTACATTGTTCTGCAGAAGAAATTTTGGAAAAGCATCCGTCAAGGGCTGGGCCCCTGGTCTGTGTAGGCAGCCAAAGAGTTGGGAGGCTGCTCTGGAAGGGGTGAGGCCACCTCTGCAGAATTCCCCCTTGAAGTACTGACTCAAAGTCCCAAGTTAGCACCTACTGTACCCAGACACTGAGCTGTCCTAAATGGTCCATCCAACAAGAGCAGGAAAGGAAACCAAGGCACAGATAGGTTAGGTTATTTTCTCAAGGCCACACAGCCAGAAAGCGTCAGGCTGTGAGCCACTTCCAGGCATCCATACTACCCGGCTCACAAGTGCCTCTGTAGCCCCCATAGGATACTAGAGGCTGCCTCATGTTGGTGGAGCAGCTGGAAGTGTAGTCCACTTCCTGATAGACATAGAGTCTCCAGGTGCAGTGAGGTCAGGGGCCACACAGGTACAGATTCAGCTTGACATGACTGCAGCCATCTTGAGCTATAACCACCATGTCTCCCCTGAGTGACTTTAGTTGGATTTCCTGAATATTTTCCCAGCAAATTATAACTCAAGAAACCGTAAGATTGATAACACAAAGCTTTGCAACTGGACCCTTCGCAGGGATGTGTCCAGTTCTTCAATATTATCTTTAAAATGGGGCACATTCCAGCCAGAAGAAAATCACTTTTGTCCTGACCAATAAATATGCCCCTCTTTCTGACCCAAATTGCAGGCATCCAACTGTTCTTGCTCCCACATAGGACCATGTCTCTGTCAGCAAGGCGCCAATAAATCTCACTCTGTGCAACTCTGGCGCCGTCTGCCTCTCTTTCTTTGGTCTCACAGCACTTTGGAACTGCTTCTTATACACTAGGATGGGGCTGTTCTGAAGCAAATGACAAGTCAGCTGGGAGATCCAGGAGATGGATAAGGGGAAGGAAGCATCTTTGGGGAAAGTCGTGAGCTGACCACCTCACTCCCTGTGGGAAGGGATGGTCGTATGTTAAATGCTTGCATCCTGCCGCAGGAGTAACAGAGCCCCCTGAAATTGCCAGGTTGGGAGCAGCTGTTTGCTAGCTGCCTCCTATCCACTGCATCAGAACATGTAGCATGTGCTGCTGTGGAGGGAGGGCCATTGCCGTGGGCAGTCACACTGAAAGGAATATGTCTCTCTACCTCCCTCTTAACCTCTAACCTGGCTGAGATTTGGAAAAATAAGTCATGGGATTAGACACCTGGACTTGCAGTTCTGTGGAGCTGGAGGGAGGAAGCTGGAAGATCTGAATGAGAGACAGAGAATTGGAGTCCCTGCGAGGGAGGGGATGAAGAAAATCCTGAAATGGAGGTAACAGCCCACGAACCTGACCTTTTCGTTCCACCATTAACACAGTGCAAAGCAAAGGCGTAGCGTACACGTGCTGGTGGGACAGACTACTCAGGCTCATACCGCTGCAGAATTGGTGGACGTCCCAGAACCTGGTGAGAGTCTGACCGCCTGGCTGGTGAGACCCTAGGACGTGGGAGGGATGCCGTTTTTCTGGTGAGAAATAAAGCTGAGAAGATGAGTTCTATTCCCTTTCACCTGGGCCTGATGCAGCGACCACATAATGCCAGCCAGGTCCAAGGAAACCATGCCCTCATGGGTCGGGTCATCTTGGTCCTGGAAGAAGTGGAGTCAAACGAGGGCATCTGCCAGGCCCGGAACCCTATGGAAGAGCACAGAGGAAGGCCGGGGAGTTCTGCCGGATTTGTGCATGTGACGGGTCACTTAGGCACAGGTGACTCAAGACCTAAAGCCATGTTCGTGGCTGGAATGAAAACCAAACAATTAAGAAAGGCCCTAGAGGATGCCTTCCTCGCTTTCCTCAAGATACCTGAGAGTGGGTGGAGCTACTGCTGATCTGGCCAGGACAAGGTACCACTGGTCACAAAGCCTGACAGAAAAGCAAGACAAATAAAATAGGTGAGAAAGGAACAGAATCAAGTAAGATAACTAGAAGGCAGGAGTAGTGTGATTGGCAAGCAGAGAAAGGCAGATGAGTTACTGTGCATTCTTGGTCACCTCGTGGAGGAACAGCAGGAATCCCCATGCTTTGGCATTTCCAGCGGCTCCAAGCAGACCCCCACCCCACCCCGCCATGTAATTAAGGGTTTAGCCAAGTCCACCAGTCCTCCAGGGACAAAGGAAAGACCATTGGCCTGGCAGATTTGGGGCTGACCGCACACTGATCACAGTACTCCAGAGTATATTCTGGGGCCCTGGGCAGTTACTGATTGGGATGGGGTAAGATCAGCAAAGTTAAACAAGGATTACTGAATGTAGGAGTTGGGAGACGACCTATTCCACATTTGGTGCTGATCTGGTCTCTGGGAACATTATGGGGACAGATATTCCACTAGGAATGACATTACAGCCCACTGAGGGAAGAGTTGGACTCCAAGTTCCAGTAGTAAAGTCAGTAGTGAAGGGGAAGCAACCTGGCATTCTGGCTGATGGAGAAGGGACCACAGGGAATGGCAGCACTGCCCCAGACAGTACAGGCTGCCATGTGGCCATGCTAGAATCAGAGAGAACATACAAGAATTAAGGGGATATGGCATTTTATAACCTGCCCACAGTGTCCTCAATAACTCTGTCTGGCCAGCAACAAAGCCAGATGGGATTTGAAGAATTAAGTAAGGTGACACCTTCTAGACATGCCTCAGAGGCTGGCATGGCCCCGGTCCCAGGAGGAACGTCCTCCCCCTGGCTCTGTACATGCTGCTCTAGATTTGGCTTGTGCCTTCTCAACCTTCCTTTAATGCTGGACTCACAAGCACCAGTTGACCTTCACACAGAAAGGAAGGCAGTGGACACTCCTTGGGACACCCCACGGCCCTCCTATCTGCCACAGCCTGGTGGCCGGGGACCACGCAGTTCTCATTCCCTACTGACATGACTTGGTTCCACTATGTTGATGGCATCATGCCAACTAGTGGCAATGACACTCAGCGACAGGACACAGTAGGATGATGGTGCCACTTGTCCTTGCACGAGGAGGAGGCTGTCTACACAACAAAGCCCAAGATCCTGGATATCTGTAAGTCTCCTCACAGGCATCTGGTTGGATGAGACCTGTTTGATTCCAGGCATAGTGCAAGAACAAGTTCGTACATTCTCTGTCCCCGCTGTGGGGCAGGATGCACAGCCTCTCACAGGGCTCCTGGGTCCCTGGTGGCTTCCCCTCCTCCTCTCATTGAGGGCCCACACCTGCCATCTCAGCTGAGGGAGAAGGACCTCGGGGGATGAAGACACTTCCCAGCAGGAAGCACGTGAAAAAGAAAAGACTTTAATACCCAGGTGCAGGCTCTGGACACCTCCACAGTTAGACATCACTGGTATAGCAGGTGGCCTGAGCTGGGCTCTCTGATAAGAAGGACAAGTTCTAAAGGCACCTCTAGGTGAGCGGTCAGAGCTCCAGAAGGAGTTGAGAACAGACCAACAGTGACCTTTACCAGTCACAGGGCAAACTGATGTATCTATCAGGAAGGGTGGGAGCATGGCTGGTCTTACCAGCCTCCATCCATGCAACCCAGATAGCACTACAGCTGAGCTGTGGCTGGTGGGAGCCCATAACCTACGAAAATGCTTCAAACCTCCGATGACCAGTGCAGAGGCCACCCTTGAAAAAGCTAGGTATACAGATGAGGTCACAGACAGGCTCAGCAGGGGACCCAATTATCTGGACTGCTGCTGCTTCAATACCAGCTCACGCCAACACCATCTGGCTTGTGAGGCGATGAGAGTAACCACGGGCAGAGCCACGAGCAGCGTGGCTAGTGGTGACCATGACCATCAGTTATGGCTGCTGGTTGTTCATACTGACCACTTGGCAGTATACCAGACTTCGCATTGCAGATGGCACATGGCAACTGGAACGGTGGCCTAGTGGCCTGATGCAAGCCGCTCCTAGGGAGAGCTAATGAAACTGCTGTTACCAAAGGCCTTGAGAAGCTTAGGGTGGCACAGGGGTACCTGTCTGGTCGATGGTGCGAGACCAGGCACCCATCTCACAAGACCCACCGTCCAGGACTGGGTTCAAAACATGATGGTTCTCTTACCTGCCATATGACTTGCAGGCAGTAGAGTAGGTGGGGAGGAAGAACAGCTTATGAGACCAGCAGACGTCAGCCCCATTAGTCGAGCCTGCCTTGGCCAGCTACACTGAGGAGTGTTGACAAACGTAAACGCCCGCGGGGCTGGTGAGCCTGCCCTTCGTGACTGCCTGGGGGCTCCAGGCCTGCCCAGAGGCCACTGTGTCCCAGCTGTGCAACCAGGTGTTGTGCTGCCATAGTTGCTACAGAGAGAGAGAGAGAGAGAGAGAGAGAGAGAGAGAGAGAGAGAGCAGTGCTCTTCCCACACCACAGCACTAAGCCCAGGGGAGGGAGTGGTTCAGCGGGGTTTGGGGTCTTGTCCCCCTGGAGGGATCAGCTGTTCTCTGCCATGGTATGAAGAATCTCCAGCCCTCCTAATGCAGTCCCCATTGATCCTGTTGGACTCTGAGCTTCATTGCTTGCGTGGGCTAAAGGAAATCCCTCAGAGCTCTGCAGATGGTCTCCTGGTCTGGAATGGATCTCACCATTTTAGGAGCTGCCTGTGGGCCCTGCTCTATGACACAACATGTGTAGCACGCCCAGCGCTTGGCCCCCTGCTGTGCTACCGTGCTGTCTAACAGAGATGCTGCTGCCTGGAGTGTCTTCCTGGATGGTACAGATTGACCTGGACAAGTTCCCATCAAACATTTGGAGTGATTCCCAAATACTTTTGGACTTCCGCTGAGCCTGTTGTCTCCTCTGTTGCTTGCAAAACCAAGGTTCTTTGCCAATAGACCCATCTCTCCTGTGGGGCTGCCATGCTGTGATAGTTAACTGATGGTTTAATTTGAGTAAGAAACGCCCACCTAAATTGAATCGGCATAGTTCTGGGTGTGGCTGAGGGGATTCACCGAAGACCCACCCCGAGTAGGCTTGTCGCCTGAATGGTATAAAATGGAAACGAAGAAGGAAGCCTGCTTCTGTTTCTTTGGAAGAGCTGCAGTCTTCATCTTTACCTCAAACGTCCTAATGCAGACCCTTCAGCCTCTGTTACAGACCTGCACGGGACACCACAGCAAGCTCCAGGCTCCCGACTGGAGCCTTCCGATCTCCAGCATGCAGATGAACCTTGTACACTTTCCCAGCCCGGACTCTGCGGGTGGCTGTTGTAAGCCAGTCTTGTGAATTCTTATATATTTGTATATGCTGCATTAAATCTGTTTCTCTAGTAAGCACTGACTGATACACACGCTCAGCTCTTGCGTGTCCAGGCAGCTTTTTCCATTTCATCTAGACTACCTTGGTCAGTACCTCCGCTCCAAGGGCAAGACCTAAACGTATACTGGAGGCTTGGCAGAAGCCAAATACCAGAGATATAAGCAGTTTCAATACATCCCAGTGACTAACGACAGTGAGTAACCCTGACCGTGGCTCTCCACTTCCCTGAGTCACCACGGAATAGCCTGTGCAGAATGATGCTAAATGTCAGGGGCAAGGACACTGAGCACTCATATAATGGGAGACTTGAGTTTATTTGGCACAGACGCATACGGATGGCCCCAGGTATGGGCGCTTGAGTCAGCCCGCAGCACTGCGTTGGGAATAAGCTAACCAAGGACACTGACCTCGGTTTCCCCAGACCCGCGGCTGGACACCAGGCGTGCAGTGTGGCAGCACTTCCGTCTTGAAGAAAGGATGGGTTTGCACCAGTGGATGTGATGGCCTGGTATCCACTGAGCTGCACCAAACAGGACCAAAGGCCACGGGGAACAGACAGGTACCTGGTTATTCATGTTGGTTTGTTGCTTGTGGACACTGCTTCCCAGCCGGACTGTGACCTCATAGCAACTTCCCACATAGTCTTAAGACTCCTCACAGGTGCAGGCTCATCACAGAAGAGAGGGCTTCAGGGGATCGTAGGAGCCCATCACAAAACGTGGGGCACATGGATCCAGCCACGTATGACAACAGCCATCCTGAGAAACAGCCACGATTGCCCAAGAATAACTCTGGTCGGGTTTTCCTGCATATTTTCCTGGCCAACTATAACACACTAAGCCATAAGGGTGGTATGTGGAGCTTTATGACAGGCTCCTGGCTCCAGGGATGAGCCTGTCTTTGATAGTATCTTAAAATAAATCAGATACACTCCAGGCAGGATGAAGTCACGTTGGTTCTAAACTATAAATAAATATGCCCCTCTTTCTGGCCCAAATTATAGACATCCAACTACTCTTGCTGCGGCCCAGGACCACACTTCAGCCAGTTAGTCCCCTGGTCCTGGGACCCGGGGGCACTCTGTGTAATTCTGGCTCTGTCTGCCTCTCTCCTGTCTCACAGCACCCTGGGGCTGTTCTGAAATCACTCACGTGCTGGTATCCCATCTCCCCTCTCCAGTGGCCAGGAGGAGGGAAGGGCCGCCCACTCGCACAGCCCATTTGAGCTCACTCCAGGGATTCCTACGAATGATCACTACACCCTGCTACTTCCCAGGAACTGGCTGAGCGCCCTGACTTCAGCCAGTCGAGTCCCAGAGGACACGAGGGGATTTAGGGCCTGGGAGGAGTCCCGGGCAGGAAGTGTGGGCCCAGAGAGCTGAAGACAGCCACGGTCAGCAGGTGATCTGCAGGTAAAGAGACTCATCCCTCCACCTGCTCCCCCGGGTGAGGAGCAACGCCCTCCCCAGCCTCTGCAGCTCCCTTTTCCGGTTCCAGCTCTCAGAAGGGCAAGGGGCTGGAGGGTTTCTTCTGGGAGGTGGAAGAGGGAGAAGAAGGGAGGTAGAGACTGAGAGTGGTTCTGGGTCAGTGGATGATGCCAGGCATTTGGATAACAACGACAATAACCCATCCTAGAACCCTCTTTGTGCTGCCCCCACAGCCCCACTCTGCGCTGACCTCAACCCCATGGGTTTAGAATTCGAGCAGGAATAGTTTCCCTTGGTGCATCTCAAGGAAACTGAGGCTGGAAAGGGGTAGGGTCTCGCTCCATGTTACCACCATCACACCAGAGTGCACCCAGGTCCCTAACTCCTGGGTCCTGAGGTCCTGGGCTCTGACCCTGATGTCAGAGCTTGGGAATCAGGCAGTGTCCTCATGAGGGTCCCAGGCAGGGTGGCCAAGGGGGCTGGGAGGCTGCAGAAGGTCCAAGCCCATGAGAGGAAGCTGAGCCATAAGAGGGGTGCGCCTGGGTGCGTGGAGAGGTGGTAATGGCGGCCAGCTGGGGGACACAGCCCGCACCAAGGTATGCCAGGGAGAAGGCCAAGGGCACATCAGGTTCTCTCTCTCTTTATCTCCTCTGTGTCTCTGCCCGTCTGTCGTGGTCTCTGCCTGACTCTCTACTTCCCTCTGTATCTCCTTTCTCTCCCCCTCCCTCTCTGTCTCTCTTTGTCTGTTTCTCTCCTGGTCTCTCCCTCTGCCCATTTCTCTCCCACTACTCCCCTACCCTGGCACCCCCAGGGCCCACATCCTGAGTCCCAATTCCCCTGGCAACACATCCCCAGGGCTGGAACAGGGGTCAGTGTGGATGCTGTGGGGGCAGGACAGGGAGGGGCGCCCCTGAGACCTTCCATCCTGCTCTGAGGACATTCTGGGAAGGGCACAGACAGGCCTACTCCGCAGTCAGTCTAGCCGGCCACAGACACTCATGCCTTCTTTTTCCCGCGAGGACCTTGGGTCCTGTGGCAGGTCACCAAAGTCCCTGCCCTTGATTTGAGGCTTTAGAATGACCTCTAGAGCTGCACGCCCTTTATGCCCCTAGAGGGGGCCGGGGGGCCCATCCACCTACCAGCCTCACCACTACATCTTCTCTCCTCCTCCCAAGGCCCCAAAAGCTCTGCCCGCTGTGGGGTAGCACACCCTGGGGGCTCACCACTGGGTACCGTCCAGCCAGAGAGCCTCTGGGGTGGGGGCCTTAGCAAGAGCATGTTCCAGGCCTATAATAAGAGCGGAGAAGGGGCACCTTGCCCCCGCGTGTGGTCCCTGAGTGTCTAGCACATGACGGGCCTCTGCACAATTGTGCCGCACCAAGGAGGGAATGTCTGTCTGCGCAGCAGGAGAAAGTCAGGGAAGCCACCTGGGTGTGACAGGCATCAGGCATGTGAGACTGGGAGGCCAGCTGGCTGAAGTCACACAAGGCTGGGAGGGGAACACAAGTGCACCAGGACAAGCCCCCAGATGACACCAGGGGTCAGTACCTGTCGCCCTCTGCAGGGTCTTTCCTATGCCTCAGAGCCAGCCAAGATGTTCGGCTTCGACGTGTTCGGCTCCGATATGCTCGGCATGTTCCAACTCTCAAACCTCTTGGGTGACTTCAGCAGAACCGTCGTCTACTTCACACTGATTGTCTCCCTCCTGGGCGTGGCCGGCAATGGACTGGTGCTCTGGTACCTGGGCTTCCACATCAGGAAGGGCGCCCTCAACACCTACCTGCTCAACCTGGCTGCCGCCGACTTCCTGTTCCTCTGCTGCCAGGCCGGCTTCTGCATCAGCCATGTGTTGCTGGGCACCTCCCAGAGCACGATTTTCTTCGTGGTCACCTTCCTGTGGTTTGCAACAGGGCTCTGGCTGCAGGCGATCTTCTGTGCCGAGTGCTGCATCTCCTACAGCTTCCCTTCCTGCTGCAAGTGCACCCGTCCCAGGTGGACCTCAGTCGTCATCTGTGCCGCGGTCTGGGTGATGGCCATGCCGGCCGTGCTTCTCACGGCCAGGGCCTGTGGCATGCTGCAGGACGGCTTGCGCCTGCTGGCCTGCTTCCGTTACCACGCTGCCAGCATTGCCTGGCTGGCCACCCCCGTGACAATGGCCTGGGGGGCCAGCATGACGCTCCTCTGGCTGAGCTGCTGCTCCCTGCGCCAATTTCCCAAGTTCTACCGCGTTGTCCGGACATCAGGGTCCCTGGTCTTCATCTGCCGCCTGCCCTTTGTCCTCTACTGGAGCCTGCGGCCGATCCTGAGCTTCCTGATACCCATGTTCCTCCCTCTGGCCACCTTCCTGGCCTGCATTGACAGCACCTCCAGGCCCGTCGTTTACTACCTGATGGGCCGGCAACGCGGGAAACATGAGAGGCCGCGCGTGGTCCTGCAGAGGGCCCTGGGGGAGCACACCCAGCAGAGCACAAGGGGGCTGTCTAGGACACTGTCCCTGCCTTTGGGCCACCGCGTCATCAGAATTCGCGCACCTCGGGGCAGTCCTTCAACATGCCGACCTGCGATGGTGCAGACCTTCAGTTTGCCGCCCACCCACCTATCTTCGCGGTGTTAAAATGGAGTAAACTGTTACAATATCATTTTCCTTTTGGCCAATAATGCTGCCCCCAAAAAAATGTGCTGCCCTGGGGTGCACTGCCCCCTCCCCCAACTTCACCACTGCCTTTTGGGTCCGTGTCAGAGGCACTGCCCGCCCCCACCCTGCCTCACCCTGGCCTGAGGCACCCACGGGCCTGCATAGCATGCGAGGCCAGAGAGGCAGCCAGGTGCAGAGAGGAGAAGGCTGGACACAGAGAGGATGTGCAGGCTCCTCCCAGCCGTGGCAGGCCGCCGCCGTGGCCTATGCCGGAGCCGGGTGTGACTGGACGTGTTGGAGCCCAGGACCCGCACACACGACTCTTCCACTGAACAGCCTTAATTGAATTGTTCGTTTCTCCTTCACTCACTGATGTATTCCCCAAAACTTCCACGGGCCCCAAAACTTTCGTGGTTCAGAGTCCACTCTCCCACTTCACACAGTGACTTTCCAGAGACCTCCCCAATTCGCTCTCCTGGTGTCCCTGAAAGAGACCACTAGGTGGCGCTGCGAGATCACCAAACAGAGCTGGCACTGGGCGTCTCCTCCCCACCTGCAAGCCATCTATATACTTTATCTACTTTTCCGTGCCTAGCTGTGGCTCCTATACTAACCCTTCCCCCTCCCAGACTTGGTTCACCTGTGGCCAGCCCTCAGCGAGCGAGAAAGAGGAGGGGTGAGGGGGAGAGAAAGAGAGAGAGAGACAAGAACAGAGACAGACAGACAGGGAGACAGACGGAGACGACAGAGGAGCCAAACACCTGAAACACTAATCATCTTGTAAGTTTTCTGATTATTTAAAACACACACACACACCCTTCCTCCATGGACATTGTTAAAACTTTCAGCCAAGTGTGGTGGCACATTCCTGTAATCAGCACTCTTGGGCGGTTGAGGCAGAAGGATCACAAGTTTTAGCCCAACCTGGGCAACCTAGCAAGAGCCTGTCTCAAAATAAAACATAAAGGGAGGGCTGGGATTGTAGCTCAGTGTAAAGGTCCTAGGTTTCGTTCACAGTACTGAAAAAAGAATTTCAAGGCCTATAGAAAATATTTATTGAAAAGATAAATTACCAACATCTTTTCCACCCAAATGGATATGTTTTTAGTGAAGAATATGTCACTTGTGTATTTTTATAATACAGATCCTCAGAAAATTCCTTTTATATCTTTTTTTTAACCAAAATAAGGATATTATGGCTATGCTATGCAAAATGTATTATAGTAAAGTATTTTACAGCAACCTTCAAATTATTGGATACAGTTGTGTTTTTTCCATTGGCAGAATAATGTGTTGCTCACTGTGGAAACGGGAGAATGTTAAAGAGTAGAAAGCAGAAACTCAAACTGTAGCTGCCCGACCCGGAGAAACCAGGATGAACGTGCCTCTGCCCCTTTCCGGGACTGAAGCCTAGTGGCCCGCTGGGGACAGGGAGCCCTGCTGGTGTAGGCCAGACGGGCTCAGGGAGGGCGGGTGGAGGGTCCCCAGTCGGGTGGGTCCCCAGGGGGCAGCATGGGGAGGGCTGTCCCGAGGGGGTGTGACCTCTTCCTGGAAGGCCTGGAGGTGGAATGGGGGGCAGTTTCAGAAGCACAGTGCTCTGAGGTCAGGCCTGGATAGCTGGGCCCCCATTCTTTGTGCTGCATAGCTGCCCTGTCCAAGTCCCAAGGTGACTGCCATGCCCGGAGCAACTCCTAACAGCATGGGCTTCATTTCCCTTGTTGACGGTCATTTGTTTGCCTGCTCAGTGTCCCACGGGGGGCATCTGTGTGCCAAAGGGGACAGGTGGGCAGCCTTGTAGCCGTCAGCGTCTGGGGCACATGAGAAATAGCCCAGTCTAGACAGATGGGGAGCAGAGCCTCTGCCCCAGAGCCCGCTGCTGGCATGCGGGGGACGCCAGCCTGAGCCCACAGACAAGCAGCTGTGCCCCCCGATCCTGGAGAAGCTCACACCCTGAGGGAGGGCCTGGCTGTTCCAGGCTAGTCTGCCTCCAGGGCCCTGGGCCCCTCCCTGTTGGCACCTCTCTGGCCAGGTGACCTCCAGGGAGTGTTGTGGCTGCTCAGAGTCAGTCCTGTGAAAGGAGGTGGGAAGTTCACCCTCAGGATGGTGGGGGCCAGGCCTTGGGGAGGGGGCAGCCCAAGGTCAAAGACATCGCCCCTCCCACCTGCAGAGCTGCGGGTGTGCCCTGTTCTCAGCTCCGCTTGTGTACCACTGCCCTGAGTCCCCAGGTCACCACGATGCTCAGCACAGCTTCCTAACATCCCGGGCTTTGTTTCCTCATTATTTAATCATGTGTTCACCTGCTCAGTACCTTATCTCTCACTAGAAGGAGAGCTGACCAAGGACACGGTGCCAGCCACCCCATCACTGCTGTTGCCGGGAATGGAAAAAAGATGTGTCCACTGGATGGACAGGTGGCCAGATGGATGGATGGATGGATGGATGGGTAACTGATGAAGAATAAGGCTGAACAAATAAATGATACAGCTAAAACAAAGTGCAACCGAGGGGCTGGTCCCAAATTGTGGGAGCTCCTCGGCCAGCCAACAACTCGACCACTGATGTCAGAGGAAGGCCCAGCCGCTAGGGGCTCCCCTTCCAAGCCAGCTCCATGCCACACACGGGGCATGATGTGCAATCTACGGACCTGCCATTGTGGCCCCTGTCCCCGAGGAGCTCGACATCTGGAGGGGGGCACAGAGGGTGAAGCAGCAGCACCATGAAGTATGAGAAACCCCCATCTGAGAGCATGGGAAGGAAACTGAAGCAAGCGGGAAACGCTAGAGACAGACGTGACAGTGCCATGAACAAGGCGTGTCTTTGACCCTGTTGCCCTTGGGGGTACGATGATGAAGCCGTGGTATGAAAGACGCCGAACTAACAGCAGGGTGCAGGGATGGGCCAGCAGGGCCAGGCCAGGGAGAGAATTTGCAGTTGTGAAATTGAGAAGCTGCTGCGGTCCTTCAGGGAATGGGTGGGTGGAGGCCACAGCAGGTGCCAAGAGTGTGAGTAGGTAGGACATGAGATGGGACAAGATGACGCAGGGAGGGGAAGGGGCCAAGGGCTTCACCAGAGTGGGACATAGGCCTCAGCCGCTCCTGAGAGCAAAGAGAGGTGGTCCTGAGAAGAGGCTGTGGGCAGCTGGCCCTGGGAGGGGACGGGGGCACCAGGAGGACGAGGGGCAAATTCTCAGGTTTGTGTTCCCAAGGGATCAGCTCGAATAAACACTATAAACGGGGAGAGAGAGGAGTCAAGGTTCACGTTGTGCGTTTCTTTCCCACATGGATCTCCAGTTTCCACGGAAGTGCAGGTGAGTCTCTACTGTAAATTGGCTGCTTGTGTGCACTGAGTCTAACTGTAGCTTTATGTTATGAAATCGGGTGGTATAAATCATACGGTTTCCTGTTTCTCCAAGACGTACATTTCTACATGTATTTTAGAGCCGCCTTAACCATTTCTCCAGAAGTCTACTGAGATTTTGTCAGGGATGGATCGATTCCCTCCACTCGATTTTTCTGTAAGTGTGTGGAGAACTAACATCTTCCCGCCGTTCAGTTTCCTGGTGTATGAATATGGTTTATCCCTCGAGTGTGATCTTCTTTGATTTTTGTCAGCTATTTCTTATAAAAGTCACTCCGAAGTATCCAAGGATTCTTGGCTCTATGTAAAATGATGTCTTAATTTCATTTTTCAATGGTTTGTTGATAGTTTATTAATTTTTTATATTGATTTTGATGTTTTACATTCATCTAACTATCCTTCCGACTTCCTAAACTTGCTAATTAGTTCCAGTGGTCTTTTTGAAAAGTGCTTAGGGTTTTCTAGGTCCACAATCATGTCATGTGCTACTTCCTTTCTGATCCTTGTCTTTTATTTTCTTGGTTCATTGCACGGATGAAGACCTATCACACCAGGCTGGGTAGAAATAGTGGGCACTCGTGTCTTATTTTCAATCTTAGAGGGAAAGTTCTACTATTAGATAATATATGAAATAATTCCCATTTGTTTCCAGTTTTCTGAGAGCCTTTTAAGTCATATACATGGGTATTGGACTGTATCAACTAGTTCTTTCCTTCATTTATTAATATGGTCATGTGGTTTCTTCCCTTTAGTCCATTAATGGGGAAAACTACATTTGTGTGTGTGTGTGTGTGTGTGTGTGTGTGTGTGTGTGTGTGTGTGTGTGCGCGGTACTGGAGAGTGAACCCAAGGCCTTACCACTGAGCTACATCCCCAGCTCATTTTACTTTTTTTATTTTGAGACAGGGTCTCACTAAGTTGCCCTGGCTGGGTTCAAACTTGCAATCCTCCTGCCTCAGCCTCCCAGAGTGCTGGGATTGCAGATGGCACCACTGAACCAGGCTTTATTTTTTAATGTTCATCTTGTATTCCTCAGTAATCCCTACTTGGTCGTGATATATTACCCTTTTGAAATGTTTCAAGTTTTATTTGCTGATGTTTAAAATTTGCTAATATTTTGATAACAGTATTTGCGTGTATGTTCAATAGTGATGTTGGGCTCTTGTTTATTTTCTTACAAGTTTTTGTCACGCTTTGATTTCAGAACTTCTCCCTCTTTACCTGATCTTGATAAGAGTTTGGATCAACAATGCTATTCTCAGCACCTGAGCCTAGTGATTTGGGGAAAGAATTTAAAATCCAGTTCTTAGCAGGCCCAAGGTTGTGGGTTCAATCCCCAGGGCCCTACACACAAGAAAGCCTAAAATACAATTTCTGCTTCTTTAACAAATACAGGGCTATTTGGGTTCTGTTTTCCTTCTTGTGTTCATTGCAGAAAGTCATTTTTTTTCTTCAAGGCAGTTTGTTAATTTTACCTATTTGAATTTGTTAACCTAAATCTGTGTGTGATATCCCTGTGTTAGTTACCTTACCAGAGTCAATGGTTTGTAAGAGAGCAGATTTAGCTGGGGATTTAGCTCAGTGGTTAGCGTGCTTGCCTAGCAAGCACAAGGTCCTGAGTTCGATCCCCAGCACCAAAAAAAAAAAAAAAAAAAAAGAGAGAGAGAGAGCAGATTTAATACAGGACATTTATGAATTACAACATTCAGCCATAAGCCAAATGCAGGAAGAGTGCCAAATATCTGTCTATGCACTGGAGACCCAGCAGATCCAATCAAGGGCTGGGAGCCCACGGCCCTGTCCCATGTATGTCCTTGTCTGCAGACAATGTCTGAAGAAATCTTTACTGGAACCAGGATACTATACTCGCAGCAACAACAGCCAACCTCAATGACAGCAAGGCCCCGAGCTCCTTCTTCGATGAGAACAGGTGAGCACCTTTTAGGAGAACCAGCCGCAGCAGGTTTCTCCTGGGAAATAGCCTGCCAGTATCTTCTGCTCTCATTCTCCTTTATGTTGTGTCGGCAACAATCCTCAGGTGGATCCTCTTCACCCAGAATCACACCGACTCAGTCCAGCTGGGCGTTCTGGCTCACGTTGACCACAGTCATAAGCCCACCACAATCCCCTTGCTGTCTTTGTATCAGCAGTCAAGTCTCTATGCTGTCACATTTTCACTTCCAATATAGTATGTGTTTTTCTCTTGGTTATTCTCGCTACAGTTTTATCAGTTTTAGTAATTTTTTTATAGAACCAACTTTCAGATGGTTGATTTTTCTATATTGTTCATCTGTTTTCTATTTTACTCCTTTCTGTTTACTCCTTTCTGTTTACTCCTTTCTGTTCATCTGTATTATATCTTTCCTTCCACTTCATGAAGGCTTAATTTGCTCCCCTATTTCTGGCTCATAAGTAGTTTGATTTCCTTTGAAAACTTTTATGGTAGGCTGAATTATACCCCCTTAAAGAGGTCTCCATCCTTTGTAATATGTAAAAACTCCACAAGAAAACATGGGTTGGCAGAATGAATTTTTTTACGTGATTCAAAAATATGATGCCTATAAGATGCACTTTAAATTTAAAGGTGCAGATTGAATGTAAAAAGATGTAAAATGACATATACCATGTAAACAATAAGCAAGAGAGAGCTGGAATGCCTGGACTAATAC
>PVJO010030016.1:0-16020 GCA_004026905.1 Hystrix cristata
CACACACACACACACACACACACACACACATTTTCCAAAGACATCCTATAAAAGATTTATAGTAGCATGTAATTTTTATATCAGCAAATTCACTAATGGCTTTTACTAGTGAATCCCTCAGGAGAGTTTCTGCCTTTTAACAGTTGAAAGATAATTCCAAAACTTCAAAGCAATAGAAATTTGGTGTGAAAAGCTTAAGAGGAAGAGGGAAAGAATATGTTAAAGAAAACCTCAGCCTTAATATTTCCCTAAACTTATATTCCCGTGGTAAGTTAAACATGACACATCAGTGAAACTCAAATTATTCATATCGCAGCTTACCATGTATTAAGAAGTATGAAGGCATTTTTGTTTTATGATCTTTAAAGAAATTTTTTAAAAGACCAAACTATAACTTCTTCTAACCAACTTCCTTCTTTATTTACATTATTTTTAAATGAACATATTATTTTTGCATAATGAGAGTCACATATGTAATGGTAAAATACAAAATGAGATATTTTCCTCAGGATAACCTATTTTTGATGACTTCATTTGTAAAAAGAAAAAGAAAAAATGTATATTCAATTCACCAGATCTCTGTGTCTCAGTAGCCATTTTCAAGTCAATGCTATTATAAATAGGCACATAAACTCTTACACAGAAACAAAGCTTAACATTTGGCACATATTGTCATATATGTTTATTTAATGTTAAAGTAAATACACAGTGTATGTACTATTAGCCTACTAATTTAAATTATGGAGATACTGATGTACAGCCATTTTAAATTGCCTTTGGTCACACTGACAATAAGTGACACATACTAGAATTGACTTAGCTCAGCCTGCATTCTAACCTTAAGGAGGTAGAGTCTATATTCTTTGTCTTGATCGTGTTGCTCTATACCATTTAATTTATCGTGCGGGTACTAGCATTCTGATGGTAAATCCCAAACCTTGGTTTGTTTGGCTTCCATTAAGAAATTTAAAAAGGAATTAGTTCCTTTTTACCATTATATATATATGTATATATATTAGACAGGGACTCACTTTCTAGTTCAGGCTGGCCTTGACCTCACTATGTACTTCAGGCTGACCTCAAACTCATGGCTATCCTCCTGCTTCAGCCTCCCGAGTGGTGAGATTACAGCAGTGTGCTACCACACCTGGTCACCATGATTTACCTTAATTTCCATTAGTGTGACTTTTGGATACAGTTTCACGGAGGCCTTCTCACCATCATATTCTAACAATTTCTAGAGTGTGGGTAAACAAAAATAAAATGTTTTCCCATTTTTCTTTCACTTCATCCTTTTTCAAAATCTAACGTATCATTAAAAACATAAGGAATTTTCTGTCACCATTTTAAGTAATTTTAAGAACTTATTTTTCACTTTGCACAAATATTTCAGTTTTATTTGACGAGTTGACTCACTCGTGGTGTTAGTCATTTAATCAGTAATTCATTTTAAAATGTTTTTTACTCTTTTCCAAAGTAAACTGTAGGAAAGGGACATGGTAGACAATAAGTTTTGAAACTACTGACATAACATAGTATAGTTCTCAAAACTAGGGAAAGAAAGGGTCAAGAAATCTAAATCCAAATCCTGGCTCTAGTCTAATTGTAACCCTAAATCTAACCTAAATACCCGGATGAGAAACAATATGGGAAATGTTTTTATTCTGTTTAAAATGAGGATTCTCAGGAAAAAACTCTAACAAATGAGATTTATTAAGCATTCCATATAAAATAGGAGCGTAGAAGCAAATTTAATTGGTAAATCCCACTGATAGGAAGATGTAGGTTTTTGAAATTATTTAAAATTACCTTTGATATTATTCTTATTAGTTTGACATATAATATTTGCACTTTGATAGGGCACAGTATTATAACTTTTAGGAAAATAAAAACTTCAAATTGTGAAAAGATGTGTGAATGCAGAATTCAATTTGAAATTACCACAATTTCATTTATATTTTAATAACACATATTGATCCATTATTTTCATCCTATTTGGAATAAAGTTGAAAACAGCTAACTTCCATCCTCAACAATTTACCTTAAAATCACCTGGCTCTTCAAAGTATTTGGTGAATCCTAGAATTTCCAGATATCTTTTTATCTGTAACAATCTCCCTAACATTTTATATTGGTCAGATGTGCATGTGTAATAAAATACCTGAGGCAACTAACACATGAAGTGAAAGAGATACTTAACATCCACTTTGGGAAGCTCAAAATAAAAGATCACTTGGTGGCTAGGAGCTTTGTCTTGTCCTCTGGTGAAGATAGAAATGATATCAAATAGTTATATCTCAATCAGGAGCAAAGAAAAAGGAAGGACAAAATGGATAAGGACTGTTTCTTTTAAATTATTCCTCTCAGAAGAATTTGGAGTCAAGTGAGAACTATCTTCTATCCAAAACAATCTAAGAAACTTCCACTATACACCACCTCCCAACTCTTCCACCTCCTGCTACTAGCACCATCCCAGGGACCAAGTCTTTAATTAGAATAAACCATGGGGGAGCACTCAGATCATATTCAAACCATAGTCTCTCTCAAAAATCTCTAACATATAAGACATTTGAATCAATTTTATTATCCATTTATTTAATAAATTTATAAGGATCATGCTTTATTGGGAAGGAATACACATGTTCAGACAGGTTTTTATGTTTCATGCATGCTATTGACCTTGTTCATTAAAGATATGCCTTGAGACAGGCATTAATATCACCAATTTATTAATAAGGAGAAATTCAGATCAGTTAATATTTTCTTAATGATTAAAAATGTACAGGAACAATTCAAATGTCAAAAATATTATTTTAAATACTGTGTTCTATTTTTTCTGCTAGATCATATAGATAATATAGTTTTATTAAGCTTTTTCTAAAGGACTAATATTTTAATCTATCACATAAAACATGTAAGTAAAAGTGTATTAAGTGCAGAAATGTTGTGTACATAACTATAGACATGCATTCAGGAAAAGAAGATATCTTAGAGTAGAATGAAGGATCAAAGTGTTCCTTGTCAGAAGATTATACTGGATGCCAGCAATTATTTTCGAAGACATATTAGATGGAAAAAAAGTTCAGATGAAAGGAACATTATTTGTAAAACTGTTAGGAAGTTTGGCCAGAATTTAACATATATGGTTTCTCTTTATGAAAACAATAAATGGTTTTAATGACTTTAAATAATATAACATACTATTATGAAATATGAGCATATTTTTACTATCAACATGCCCTGAGAAGAAAAATTTTGGAGGAACTATGTAAACCGCAATCACATAGATTGTAAGCAACTTTCCTGACTATATTTCCTACAAAAGTAATCAATTTCAATTTAAAAAAATTCCCCTTTGAGTTATGTAAAGGAGAAACAGGGTTATTAAATCAATTTTAGTAATATTTTTAGATATAGATATTGCTTTTCTCACCAACTCTTCTCACAAGGTAGTGGCTATTCTAGCTGATCTCTTTCTCATTTGTAAAATTCTTTGAGGGCTGAGGAGTAAGTGGTTTTCAAACTGCAATGTATTTTATAAACAACAAAAGTAGCATTTTATCCGTTACCAGTTTACACTTTACCTCTACACAGAAGTTAGGAGGCCAAGTCACTTGGGGATCCGGGTTTCAACTTTCTTACAAGAAGGTTACTTGCTAATAATGGACAAAGACAGAGTTTTCCAAAGAGGCATATTTCATTCAGGTTGTGCGATTAATGTCAAGGTCCCAAAAGGTCATCATTCTTTTCAAGTCGGTCTAAATGACACATGCCTCGAGCAACCTCGAGGCTAGCCAATTGTTCTACTTTTATAGTGAGAATAAAAGCTCTTATAAATTTTGATTTAAGTCAGGATAATTATTGTGTAATAGAACAGATGCATTTGGAAAAACTAGTAAGACATATTAAGTAAGTTTTTAAAAACTGAAACACAAGCGGATTATATATGGAAATATAACATGGAAATATAAGTATGAAAATAAGTGTAGTTTTGAACTATAAAGCCTCATGGAGAGTTAGATGAAATAGTAAAGGGAAAATGTCAAGTCAATGTTTCATGAATAGGTTTCCATATTTTATTTCTTGAAACACTCTCAATCTTTGTCTAAAAACAAAATCCACATAGACAGATCTTTAGACCCATCAGCAAACCCATAATTCATTATGACACTTGTTATTCTTTTACATTATGTTGCTGTTACAAAATGTAGTGGAAAACTGGACAAAACTTTTATTTTCAATTTCTGTTAGTATGACTGTACATATCCGTATTTCTTACATGGATTTCAACAAGAAATAAATAAAACATGGAATGTGATGCATTTGCTTACAGGAGCTGTGAACAACGTGAACTAAAGCAAAGAAGAAAGTATGGATTCTACAATTATCTAAAATGTTGACTCATTTTATTTTCTAAGAATGACTGGGATTAATGTTTTAAAAAAATCCTGACCAATCCTCTTACAATTGGGAAATAAATAATCAGTTCTATATCTCAAGAACTTGGGTTGTAAAGAAGCCAGATTATGGAATCAACCCCTGACCAATCTGGTCATTCCATCATATACATACCTGTATATGTACATGTATATGATGGATATATCCATTATAATGGATATATATATACATATACACATTCCATGTTTAGTAGTTTAGTAGAAGTTACCACATTTTTCCAACTCAAGCTAAAAATTTCCTAGACAATTTTGATATTGTTTCATCAGATGCTTTTAACATTTTTCAAGATAAGAAAAGAGCAGATTTGCATAATTTTCATATAAAATATTTGTGATTTATTTGAGCAATTCTGGAACTACTAAAGTTTTAATTTCATTTGACAATAAAATAAAATTAGGCTGCCCCAACACATACATTTAATATTAGCTCCAGGACGCAATCTTCGTTCCCTGGTATAACTGTAAGGCTTCAATGCTGGTCTTCTCGTTTCATATTCCTTCTCAGCTACTTGTTTCTTCTTACAAACTCTTATTTGATTTCTCTTTTATTTTATCTTATTATTTAAACTGAACTTCAGATGATTTTTCTGTGTGTTTCTTAACCTTTAATTACTTAATTTTTCTCTTAAATTGGTAAACTCAACATATTTGCCTATTTTACACTGACTTTAAGAAGTCACGTCTGTACAAGGCAGCATTTCTATTCAAATAATAATAACAGTTTTAAATACATTATTAAAATACTATGGTGAAGAACACCAGAAAAAGTACATCACTTTTCTTGCTAATTAAAAAAATGATTCAAAAGCATCAAATGACAATTATCATCACTTCTTTCACTTTAATATTTTAAATATATTGTTTTTAAAAAGTAAAAATACTCTTAAGTCTTTCATTTCACAATAAATGCATAAACATTTGTGTATTAGGCAGAATGTTTTTTAAAAAATCTCTGAATATGTACAGTTTTACTTCATTACTCATTAATAAGATTGGTTCTATAATTATGTAGGTAAATATAAATATTCATATCACATACGTGTACATACATATATATTCATATAACCAATGCTACCTCATGTGTACATTCATCAGCTTATTCTGAAATCTCCTCTATTCCTATTGAAAGCCTATTCTAACCATGGACAAAACTTTAGAATGTGATGCCTCTCTAGTCTAAAGGAATATGAATTTATTCAGAGACAGGCAAGTGAAAAGATCGTTCCAATTAATTGCAATAAAGGACCTATTAAAGTACAGAATAAATAGAAAAGAAACAATAATCACTTAATAGTGAATGAACGTTACAAAAAGTTATTATAAGAAAGATGTATAGTGTTTCCTGTAAAATTAATTAGTACATCACTACACTAGATACAGAGTTCGGAGGAAGTGGTAAGCTTTCTAGTGAAGAGGAAGTAGAATTGAAAACGTCAAAAAATGAAGAAATACATATGCTGATCAGTAACATATAGTAATTCGGTAACTACTGATTTTCATGAGAAATCATTAAATTTCATGAGAGAATGTTCAGGAAGAAAGACTGGATCAGGGGGAAGAAGGACACTGGAAAAAACATTAGTAGATATATTTATCTACAGAAATTGAAACACTTTATTGTTTAAAAAGGAGAAACAACATGAAATGTGTGTCTTGGTTTTATTGAAAATAAAGAATTGGAGGTGAGCAAGACTATGGTGCAAACATTTGAGACAAACAAATATATGCTACAATGAAGGAGATAAATACTATTAAATTTATCTCCAATACTATTAAAGAGTCACACATTTCTAATTTAAAACTCGTTAAAAAGAACCATGTGACATGTAGAACAAGAATATTTTGCTGTATTGAATTACAGAATCAAATGGCAGTTCGAATGCCTCAAATTCCAAAGTGTATTCTAAAATCATATTTTTTTTGTTAATAAATGGTATATATATAAATTCCAAAGTGTATTCTAAAATTGTATTTTTCTGTTAATAAATGGCATATGCCATATCGATCCTATCTGGTCGACTGTATTTTTTAGAAATTGCATATAGTGCTTTCCTCTAATTATTAAAAATGATTCTGCTAAGTTTCATTCTTCTTATTATTAAAATGATATTATCCATTTTTGCTGCTTCAAAGTCAAAACAGCTAGTCAGGAAACAAAATCAGCTAATCTTTTGTTCCTAACATAGCACTTTAAACAAATCTTTTTCCTGAACTATTTGATGGTGATTTTTAAAAGGATTTTTATAATACACAAAACCAACCAAATAATACAAATTTAAAATAAATGATTAAAACACAACGGAACATAAAACCTGGAACTAGAAAAAATAATCAGCGTACAAATGAGATCTGACAAAAATATTGCTCTTGAAAATTATGGTTATACAGTTTGTAATATTCATAATACTCAGCTGTTTCTCCCAAGAGTAATTTTGTGTTTCTTTTTTGTGCTATTTTTCTATTGATCAGCAAACTAAGATAATTTGGGATCATATGGTATTCAGATAGTGTGTAATTTTACTTTCTGTACAAATTTGGCATATTTAAGAAGATCTAAATAAGCTATAAGCAACAATTAGGTGACCTTTATATTGACTAAAAGAGATATCAATGGACATAATGATGTTTATTAAATTTTATTTCCCTTTGTTACAAAGGATTATTTATACTTTGAAATTATTCTACTTTTTTCTTTCTCTATCATTTTGAAACAATTCTGCACAACTATACATCAACTATACTTTTTTTTTTTTTTTTTTTTTTTTGTGGTGCCGGGGATCGAACTCAGGCCCTTGTGCTTGCAAGGCAAGCACTCTAATCGCTGAGTTAAATCCCCAACCCCAACTCTACATTCTTGTTGCAAAGATTTTAGGCTTTTTAAAAGTAGAAGCAAAGACATTTGAAAGTTACCATCTGTTAAAACGTTATTTAGCATATTTATTATAACCAAACAGAAATCTTTTTCCCTCTTATTGTGGAATTTTTTACACAAATGGAAATTTTCATTTATTCGTTTATGAAACAAAGCCATTAAATTAGAGATAATATGAGGTCATACTTTTGCAAAATACGGTATTATTTCATTGAAATCACAATGTCTTTTTGACGTTAATGAGCAAGCAATACAGTGAGTCACGCTCTATAGAAAGCTGATCTTTTGAAAGAATAATGACATAAGGTATTCTGATGGTTCAAATAAATTCTTAGCTCCCTCGGAGAATAAGAATGCCAAAATATAGAAAATCAGTGATTGGTATATACATAGTTTTCTGGATTTTTCCTCTGTTAAAGTTATTATAATATGTAATTCCATTCAACTAATTATGTAACGACAGAGCCGAATGTTAAAAAAGGAGCAAGTTTAGTGTTGAAAAGACAAAAGTTGAAATTATAAAATTAATTACAAACTATTTCTCCAAAAGCTAAATAGTGCACCGAGGAAAGCCTGAGCTTAAAGGTTGTGCTATTAATTCTGCATTCAAATGGTGTTTTTATTACCCATTAAATACCACTCGGTGTGTGATTATTTTTATACTTGACTTACAAATTACGAACCTGAGACATGAAACTGGGTTAGTGGCTCTAAGTCAGACAATATATAAAACCTCCTTACTAATTAGTTTTTATAAATGGTTTGGCAGCCAGACACATACAGAACAAAATGAGTACATGGCTTAGGAAAAAATAAGTTAAACACATGTGTCCTCAACTATAGGAAGGTGAGTAAAACATCCGTGCTTATACTCATCCTCTGTTTAACATCTCCATCTTGAGAATGAGTGTCACGTCTGCACCCAAGAAAACCCCCACTGCGTGAGAGGTTGGCAGTCTCTCCTAACCAGCTACCATCTGACACCTTACATTTTAGAGAAGTGAACATTTTGTAGGAAATAGGTGTTTTAGGCAACATAAAAGTAAGAATATATTTATTTGCCTAAAAAAAGTAATGCCCCAACAAAAAATTCTGTAATGAAAGCCTTTCAGAACAAGTGTGTGTCTTTTTAATTTGCAGATACTTAAAGTGTAAAAATAATAATATAGAGATTCTGTGTGTACTATAACCCAAAAACCACAGAGCCCATTATAAGGCAGAGTACAAGTCTAATAGAGATATGTATCATCAGGTGTTGACATAAGTACATTAGAAATTAAGGAGTGCAGTGTTTCAGGACACAGTGCAAAGCAAAGTATCCATCACAAAATATGTATTTTAACATTTTAGACCTATATATCTTTGATTACTGTAAATGTATACGCACACACACACACACACACACACACACACACACACACACACACACACCAGTATACCAGTATCTGGATAATTATGCGCAGAAAATATTCAGTGAATACTGAGGTCAATATATAAATAACTAAACATTTATATATTTTATGATGTCATACTTCATACTTAATTATTTAGGAGGTTAATAATATGAGCCTCATGAATTTTGAAGTTTGAGAATAAGCAGAAAACTGACACGCATGCTCTTTTTCACCCCGTATTCTAGTAGATGACATTCGGGAATAGGTAAATCTTCGCCAGCTGCCGAGATGATTCTGACTTACACCACCATGTCAGAGAATTCCAGTAACTCCATATTTTTAGAAGAATTTGGTGTCATTAGTAAAACACAAACACACACACACACGGACACACACGCAAATACACGCGCACAACAAAAATATCGTGAAAAGATTTTGAAAACATGATTTTTTGCATCCCACTAAACGCTACTAATACTGAACATAGTTTCACAAAATTTCTATAGTGAATTTTCTGCTCAAAACATTGTTAACTTTTAAAATTGGGATGTTAGTGTTCTTATTTGTTATTCTAGGTATTAAGTATTTTAGGATAAGTAAAGTTTGTAAACATTTTTCCCAGGCTTACAATTGTCTCCTCATTGTTTCAACATTGACTTTTTGAAAAAAAAAAAAAACACATAAATTTTGTATTTTGATGAAGTTAACATCTCTCTCTCTCACACACACACACACACTCACACACACACACACACACACACACACACACACTACAATATTTGTAACCTAAGATCACAGAGACACTCTCCCATATTTTCTTCTGGAAATTGCTTTGAATTAATTTTACATGCTTTGGACAACAGTGTGCATTTGATTGTAAAATATAGATCTTCAATTTTCCAGTACACTGTGTTGGAAAGAATGTTTCTCTTCCAATAATTGCCTTTACTCCCCAGTGAAAGTCTATTAATTGTACATATTTAGAGCTGTATCTGAACTCTATTCTCTTCTATTGATCGAAGGGTCTAAAATTATTATTGTTTCATAAAGTTTTAAAATCAGATAATATGAAGTTTGAGCATAGTTGTCTTCCAAAGTTGTTATTATTCATCAAAATTGCTTTGGCTCGTGTACTTTCTATTTCCATATATATTTAGAGTATTATCTTAATTACAAAAAATAATTTCTATTATTTCCATGTAGGTAATGTATTTCCACTTTGTTTTTTGGTCTTATGTGAATCTCTTCCTCAAAGTTCTCAAGTTTCAGCATATTTAAATATATATGCTTTGTTAGGTAATATGTAATTTTTAAAAATAATTTTGGTTGAATAAAACTTGGGATTTTAGAGTTGTAATTAATGATCATTACTAGTATTATATATAAAGCATATTATATATTATGTATGTATATTTAAATTAGCTGATATTTATATCAATGTTACTAAAATCCTTAATATTTTCATTGATTACTCCTATTAACATATCATTAAATATGTTTCTACCTTTAATGAAGACAATGTGTAATATTGTCTATGGATAGCCACAGTGTTGTGTCTTTCATTCCTTTTCATGTGCCTATTCTCCCTCTTTTTTTTTTTTTTTTTGGTAGCCATATACACTGCATAAGTGATCTAATATGATGTTGAAGACAATTGGGAAAATATTCTTTTACCTTCCCTGGTCTCAGAGGAAAACATTTAATATTTCCTCTTGAAATAATGGTGTTAGTCTTTCAAATTCTTCTTAATAGATGCTAAAAATTGTGCTTATTCTTAGTTAATATGATTAACAGATCAATGTGTATGGAATTATAACAAACAATTATTCTTTCTTTTGTTTTTTCTTAATTCTTTAGAGGATTACATATTTTTAGTCTTTAGCGTATTACATTGATTTTTTTTTTTTTTTTTTTGGTACTGGGAATCGAACTCAGGGCTTCATGCTTGTGAGGCAAACACTCTAAGCACTGAGCTAAATCCCCAGCCCTACATTGATTTTGTTCATAAAGTAACAAATCATTTTAAATGTACAGTTTAATTATTTTCATCAAGTTTATATAAACCAATTTTTATTTCTATTATACTTCAAAAACCCATTGCACCTATTTGCTGTCACTCACCTATCCTACTTTTACTCCCCTGCTAAAAGCACCTACATTATGTCCTTGTTTACATGATTTTTTATGGATATTTCAGATAAATTTTTACTTAAGAGAAAATGAGGTCTTTTGATCCTAGCTATTTTAACATTTCAAGGTTTATTCATATTATACCATGAATAATTCTGATGTGACATTTTTATTGACAAGCTTTTGAGTGTGCATATGCTGTAATTTTATTTGGTTAAATTCTAATAATAAAATTGCTGTCAGATGATAACTATACCATATTTAAAATTTTTAACATTTTTATGAACTGATAACCTGGTTTCCAGAGTGGATGAATCATTTTATAATCTCTTGAGTAATACTCCACAACTAAGTTCCCTATAACCTTAACACTTGTTATTCTCTGCCTTTTAATTTTAGCCACCAAAAGATGAAGTTATAGCTTTGTTGATCTCATTTACTTCTACCAAATGGCCAATGACTTTGAGTATATTTTATTATAATAATTGGCTATATTTATATCCTCCTACAAGTGATGTATCCTCAAAACTATTGTCCATTTTAATTGGATTATCATTTCATAGTTGAATTTTAAGTGTTCTGTGCATTCTGGATGAAAATATCCCATCAAATTTATGAAAGAAGCTGAGGGGTTTCTCAGGTTTTTTGTTGTTGTTGTTTTTGGTTTTTTGCTTTGTTGTTGTTGTACTATGGCTTGAATCCAGACCTTCACCCTGAGCTACATCTGATACATTTGCCTACTTATCATTTATTAGTCTGTTTTTTTGTTGTTGTTTTTTGTTTTTGAGAAAGTCCCAGTAAGCTGCTAGGTTGCACAAACTGGGCTCAGACTTGCAACTTTTCTGACTCACCCTCGCAGAATACGGGAGTGACCACAACACACTATTTAGTATTTGCCCTTTGAAGGGAAAGATCTAATGTAGATTAATTACATTTGTTTACTTCTGTATTAATATCACCTCTAACAGAGCATTATCCATCCCATGGCCATAGGTATTTAGCTCCACGTTTATGTCTAGGAACTTTACAGTTACAGTTTGTCTATAAATAATGTGGGGCTAATACAGTGTACAATAGGGTACATATTAAGTATTTTGTATGTAATATCAAGTTGTCACAGCATCATTTGGTAAAAAAGATTATTCTTTACCAAATAAGTGTTTTAGTTTCTCCTGTTAAAATTTATTGACCACAAACAACTTTTGCTTTGGAAATTTCCATTCTTTTCCATTGATCTGTGTGTCCTTATCCATTGCACACCATCTTGATAAGTGTAGCTTGGGAATTGAGATATCCGAAAGGCGGTTATTTTCAGACTTTAATCTTTTGGATTGCTTTGGCCTTTCTGGGATTTTTTTCATATAAAATTTTGGATAAATTTGTCAGTTTCTTCAAAAATGAAGCCAAGATTTTGATAGAGATGAAGATGAATTTGTAGATTAGTTTGGGGAATATTACTATCTTAACATAATTGTTTTCTGGTTTTTTAATGTAACTTTTATTTACACCTCCGTTACTATATTTCAATAATTTTATTAATTTTCAGTGCAAAACTCTTACACTATATTAGATGTAAATTTGTTCATATTTTTTGCAACTTTAAATGGAAATAATTCCTATATACAGTACAGTAAGTCCCCAATTTACCAATGAGTTCCATCCCTGGAGAACATTTATAAGTTGGATTCATTCATAAGTCCAACAAAGTGAACCTTTTACACCTTTGACACTTCTAGACATTGTGGGGTCTGATTGAGCACTGTATAACTGCACATTGTCACAGTGTACAGTAAGCACACAGCATCACAGCTGTGACAATGTCAGGCAGACATGTCAGCTACTTCTGAGATTTGTTCCCATCTAGGAATGTTTCTAATGCTAGGTCCATTGGCATCTGTGAAAACTACCAACTCAAATGTTGTTAAGTCAGGGACTTACTATATAAGAAATATTTCCATACATTATTATCTCTTACGACTTTACTGAATTCGTTCAGTAGTTCTAATCTTATTTTAAAAGGTATTCCTACCAAGTTGTTCTATGCAAGATCATGTCAATTGTGAATATAGGTTTACGTCTTCCTATACAGTATGGGTGCAATTTATTTCTGTTTCTTTCATCTGTTCCTATCTTAAATCTCCAGAACAATTTTGAGTAAAAGTAGTGATGGGAGAGCTGGCCTTTTTCCCTAATCGTATGAAGAAAATAATCTGTCTTATAGGACTAAGTATAATGATAGCTGTTAGTTTTACTTAATCGAGCAGAAGAACTTCTACAATTTTAGTTTTGCCTTATTGAAAGTTTTATTCATCGTAAAGGCATACTAGATAATGCCAAATTTTTTCCTGTGTCTAATGAGATAATTATGTGTTTTTGGTCCTACATTCAATTTAATATAAAGTATTACATGCTTGATTTTCATATATTTTCACGTGGTCATAACATGCATTCTTGTTATATGTCACTGAATTTGGATTACTCATTTGTTAAGACTTAATGCATATTCAAGGGGTTGATATGTGGTTGTGTGTGTGTGTGTGTGCGTGCATGCATGTGTGTGTATGTGTTTTATTATGTCTTTGTCTGGCTTAAACTTAGAATAATATGGACCTAAAAGAACGAAATGAAGATATTTTCTATTTATTTATATTCTCAAAGAGTACGTGAATGATTAGTATAATTTTATTTTTAAATTTGTAGCATAATTCACCAATCAAGTCGTCTGGACCGAAGCTTTTCTTATTGATGCTACTAATTAAGATTTTTGTGATGATTACTAGTAATTCAATTCTTTCAAAAGTTATAGATTTATATAGTTTCACCTTGAGTGAGTTTTGAAAATTGTTTTCTATTCTTTTTAATGCTGCAAAAACTTTTATAGTATTCCTTTAAAATATTTTAAAATTTCTATTAGTTTGGTAACAATGCCATCTCTTTCATTCCAGAGTTTAATAATTAATGTTTCACTCTTCTTCATAATTTAACTGAATTTCTCTTAAACTTGTTAATATCTAATTTTTTGGGATTCATAATTCTTTTTTATTTCATATATTTTTCTCTAATGTTTATTAATACTTTCTACTACCTTTACATATTCTTTTATCCCATTTTTCTATTTTCTTGGTTTTCTACGCTTATATTATTTATTGATGTTTTTCTTGTTTTCCAAGACAAGCATCGGCATTGGTAAACTTTATTTTAGTGGTAGATTTGTGGCATACCGTACATTTTGATATGTTGTATTTTCATTTTTGTTTAAAACTCATTTAACTCATCTTTCACAATTATTTAGGTGTGGGTCACTTGATTTCTAAATATTTTCAGATTTTTCAAATTTTCCTGTTGTAAATTCTAATTTAATTCCATTGTGGTTAGATAGTATGTTTTACATGATTTCAATATTTTAAAATATTTAGTCTTCTTTTATGGATTGTGTATGGATTGTTTTTAGAAATTCAAAGTGCATTTGAATCTCACATGTATTATCTGTAGAATGATAAAAAAAAACATGGTGAATGCTTATAAAAATTATTTTAAAAATAATTTTTCAGTAAAAGAAACATTGCTATTAACTCCAAAATACTCTCCTTTGTATATCTATACTTTCATTTTTGCCTTTTTCCTGAATATATTATTAGTGCTGTAATAGTTGCCTCAATGTCCTGAATCAATTCAAAACATTTACTTTTCATGCTCATTTTGATTTAGTGGAAGATCCAGAAGTACTAAATTTAGTAAAGAAAGTGTATGAGGACATAATATGATGTTTTTCTGAGTTCAACATAGAATGTTCAACATAAACTTTAGTGAACATTTAACTTAAAAATTATTACACTAAAAGACCCATGCCATTGATTCCCCTCAAAATATTTAAAATACTTCTACCAACTTTGAACATACTTATCCCATCATTTGTGGCAATATAGCTTTTAATGTAAAAAGATTATTTACCTATTTACCATGCCTTTTGTGTAGTTCTTATCAGAAAGGAAGGGAAAGTTCATGTGTATGGACACAGAGATCCATTATATTTATGGGCAGACCTTTTGGAACCATGGTCCTTGGGATGGGAGAACGAAGAGTCTCTAACAGTGCACCCAAGAGCTAAGCATTGCTATTAACTCCAAAATACTCTCTTCAGTATATCTATCCAACAGGAACTTCATTCTAGTTGGATTTTCTAATATGGTGACTTAAAGACTAAGTGTGTTAAACTAAAGATCCAGAATGGTGTAGATGTTCTTATCCTGCCACAGAGGTTAACATCCTGGTAACTCTCCTGAGTGTTCATAATATTCAGCAGTGAGCCAGAGTTACTGGAGATGCCCAGCCTCCTCAGTGGTGGTGAGGAGACCTTCCAATAAAGTCACGTGGCATCTCCCATGTCCCAGACAGCAGGACCAGGCCAGAGCACAGTACTTGGCCTGAGCCACATTTAAATTCTTCTCTGGGACTCACTGCCTGTGCCTACCTGAGCTCTGATTTGTGACAGCTTCTCCACATCTACTGAGCACCTACAGAGTGTGGCCCACTGGCCAGACTAAGGTAGGAAGACGGTGGAATGAGGTCTTAACCCGTCTCCGCCTTGGAGTGTAGTCTTTTCTCCTTATGTCAGCATCCCCTTACTCATCCCCACGCCCAAAGCCCACTCTGCCCAAGGCACTGCTGGATGCGGGATAGAGGGGACTAATAAGAAAAGAAATCTTTGAAATTATGTACTTCAAGTTAACAAATATAGTGTTCTCCTATTAATAACATGTGATTATTATAAATTAATTACTATGAATTGTACATCTTTTTATGAACTCAGTTTAAATGGGAAAATAGTATTCCATGTTTTCTGCATTACATATGATTGACCTGTTTACGGATCATTTCTTACATTTGTTAATACAATTAAGCAAATATACACACAAAATTAATATCATTTTATTAATGCATAATTTTTCAGGTAATTATTTATACTTTTTTCTTTTTTCTTCCAGTCACTGAACCTAAATCAAACTGCTGAATATTTTGAACACTCAGGAGAGTTACCAGGATGTTAATCTCTCTGGCAGGATAAGAATATCTACAGCATTCTAAATCTTTAGTTTAGCACACTTGGTCTTTAAATCACCATATTAGAAAATCCAACTAGAATGAAGTTCCTGTTGTATGTAAAATA
>PVJO010030017.1:0-16014 GCA_004026905.1 Hystrix cristata
TCCGCATGGCCGGGAGAGGCCCCCACCGGAGCCTGACCCCAGCCCCACCCTAGCTCAGACATCCACTTCCACAGCTGTGAGCAAACTCATGTCTGTTGTCCAAGCCCCAGCCGGCCTGCTTGGTTACAGCAGCCTCAGCTGACAACCACCACTGTGCTCTGATTTACACATTCAACAATAGTTCTAGTGGATCAACAAAGGTCAACAATTGGAACATATTTTAGAGAGTGCATGCATTTTTCAGCATGATTTTTGAACAACAGATGAATAAACCTGCACCTTAAACACACAAAATGACCAAAATGGTATTATTTTAATTATTCAACATAAACTAAAAACCTATGTAAACTCACACAATGTGCACGAATTTCTTAATGGTATCACTTAAAACAAAACTGTGATTACATCAGGAAAAAAAGCATAAGAAAGAGATAGGAATGGATGGCAGAATAGTCTGAATGGTGGAGAGGTCCACCAGAAGCAGGGGAAATTCCACCCTGCAGGAGGCAGATTCTCCCCATGGTCCTTCCTGCTGACCGAACCAATGAGCGGACAGACCCAGGTGGGGCGTCAGTGGTCACAGTGTGTCCCGATCTGCTTCTACTACATAGTTGTTGAAACTCCATAAATGCCTCCTCAAGAATCATTGCTTTAGTTAGCATACTTTAGCTCTCCCATTAAATCTAAATCAAGTCCTATTCGAGCAGTTAATTTGGAGACTTACCCACGTGTGGAAACCTGCGAGGTGGACTTTCAGGCTCCAGCCGTGCTCAGGGTGTAGCCGCTCTGAGCCTCACTCCTCACCCGCCCAGAGTCACCTGAGGGGCGGGGCGCCGGTGGGCGCAGGCCAGAATGTGCGCACGTGTGCCTGCCTCCGCGTGGATTGAAAGACTTAAGTGGTAAATATTTCCATAGAAAAAACACAATTTAATAAACACACAGTAAAGTTAGATTTTTATTGTGAAAGTTTGCAGTTCCTTAATGATAGGTAATCCTTTGGGGGCGTCTGTGTAGAATTATTGCCTGCTGTTGGGTGGAGGAGGAGAGGACCCTGGACTTGGGGCTCAGCACAGCCAGAGACTTGGTCTCCAGGCCTCCATGTCCAAATGTGCCTTGCGAGGCTTTTTTACTTTATTTTGGATCATTTGGGGAGAGACAATCTTCTTTTTCCTCTTCCCTTTTTGTTACCTATGTTTGTGACACATGATAACCCATTCGTTGTGTGGCCTGAGTACACATACATGTGGTATCTTGGTCCTTTTTACTACCCTTTCCCCTCCTCTCCTGGAGACAAGTTATTCTGAGACTAAATATTTTCTAAATGTGTCTCCCAGCTCAAAAAAATCCATGATGATAAAATAGTAATGAAATTGCAAGTTTTGTGGTAATTGCACATTGTCTGAAATCCACGCATGTTTAATACTCCAGCACACTATCATTCTCGGACAGCTGCTACCAATCCAGGAATGAAAATAGCACAGAAATGGATATAAATATAAATGCAGACCAGCATCTGCACCGTCCCTGGGTTGGTGCTTCTCCTAGTTGAGGGCCAGCTGTCTGCGACTGGTCCCCGCCCTGTGGATGAACCGAATCCATGTGGACTGGAGTTGAGGAAGGCCAGCTCTGCAGACACGTTAGCTCCTGATGGTTAATTTGTGCAGTCTACGGCGTCTCTAAGACTGAATTTGTTCACGAATAATGGCTGAAAAGAGCCTAGAGAGAGATAAGAGGCTGCAATGCACATTTATTTTTCCAATTAAATTATGTTACCTACAGAAAATGACCAGCATACTATTAAAAAGAGATTATTTTAATTGGCTAAATAATTATATAAATAATCCTGATTTATAAATGGCTATTCTTAATGTATATTTATTATCCAAAAAAAAAACAGGGCCTGGCAGTGAGTGAAGACTTACCGTGTCTGCACTGTATTTGGGGTCCTGTCTTCCCCCATGAGTCTCTTTTTATCCCTCTGGACAGTCATATCTCTGTTCTCCGGCCAAAGGCGAAGCAGAGCACTGAGAGACTGCCACTGTGTCCCAGGTCACCTGCGCCATGCTAGGCAGGACAGCCCCGCCCCTCATGCTGCCTGGCTCTGACAGGAAGTGGCCACTGCAGGGGTAGCTGGTATCCTGGTTCCTGGCACAGCTGGGGCTCCTGATAATTACTTCAGCAATTCAATTTTCTTTTTTCAAAAACTGCCCAGCGTTTGAGTTTGTATAGATTTCTTAGTTGTTATTTTACTGTTGTTTTATTTGCTCTCTGGGCTCTTGTGTGTTATTTTTGTGAATTGCTAGATCTTTGCTCATTTTTCTATCAAAATGTTACCGTGATTATTTTTTCTTTTTTGTACTGCTCCTGGAAATACTGCAGTACCAGGTCAGGGGAGTGGATGGAGCAGGCTCCTGACTCACTTCCCTGCTCCCAACAGTGACTGGAGATGCGGTCCTCCAGTGGAGGATAGTCTAGGTGTTAAACTGATAAGAACATTTACCACACTCGATCTTTGGGATTTTAATAACATTTTACAGCCATAATTTTCATAGAATATGGACAAAGAAGTTGGTCTTTGGAGGACTGGTTCTATGAGAGATGACGAATGTAAATAATAGAAACACCAATTTGCTGACATCTCCTGTCTCCACTACCCAGGACAGTATAAAAACATTTAAAATAATTTTTGTATTAAGTGTGGAAATTACATGATTTTGATTTCTATTGGCTTAAATAAAGTGCATTATTAATATTAATTTTACCTGTTTACTTTTATTTTTTTAAATTTGGCAGAAGATGAGAATTTAGAATTGCAAATGTGTGGTTCATATTATATTTCTATTACACAGAATTATATGAGTATTTTACTCATATATATATATCTATATTTGAAAGTTTGTTTTGTTGCAATTTGATTTTTTCCAAATGTTTCACAAGCACTCAACATCTTCTTTCTAGATACTGGGTTTCCAGACCATCTGAGGTGGTAGCTGGTGATTGCACCCCAGGCCAGAGTCACAGTGTGTCCCCAGATCCCTCCTGGTGGATTGAGTTCATGGGTGTCTCAAGAGGCTTTGACACTTGTCTTCTTAAAGTAAAACAATGTTCTAGATTTATTCTGCCAAATAAATTTTAGAAGAATGTTGTAATCTGTTAAACAAATTTAGATACAATTTAAGATGGACTAGCACTTAATTGACATATAATTTATGAAACTTGACACAGTCCTAACACTGAGAGTTCTCCTGAGCTATTTTGTTTGTGGGTTTGGAGTCCCCTGCATGTGTGGAGTCAGTGAAGGTTGCCTTACATCTTTCTGCATTTTTTTCCTTCACACACACAAAATCACACTTCTGGACATCTTCATAAATCGTGTCTCTTGTTCCACAGATCATTTCCTTTCTCTGCTGACGTACACACTAGGGTGTGTATGTTGTTCACCTTTATCTTAACAAATCTCCTCTTTTATTAGTTCGAGTAATTTTCTAACTTAAGTCCTTTGCATCTGCAGGTATAAAGCTTCTCTTTTATCAACATTGACAATATTGTTTTATCTTCATTATTCATAAACCATGCATTTTTCTTACCTTATTACATTGGCTTGAACTGATAGGAAAAAGAGGTATTTTTGATTGTAATTATCTTGTTTTAATATGAAGTCTGATTTCATATTATTTTAGGTGAAAATCTTTAAAAAATATTAAGATATTATTTCTATTTGTATATTGCTAGGAATTTCTCTTAATAACTAATATTTATTTTCAAAAAATGTTGTAAGCACCTAATTATATCTTTTTTGCCTGTTGGCTTGTTGGTATGAGGACTTACTTTGTTTTTCTAGCACATACCGCTGCATTCCTAGAATGAAATCAGTTTACTAATGCTGTATGAAGCATCTAACATGCTCTCAATATCACATCTTTACTATCAGAATTGCACAAGGTAAGTTTACATTTCATCCACTTTGAGCTGACAGAGTAATAGAAAAACCTTAAGACTTTGCTGTCCACCTGGGTCTACACATGGTGGTCTAACAGGGATCTTCCTGGGCCTCTGTGTGGTCAGGGGAATAGGAAAAGTGTGTTTCACACACGCTGTTCCCAGTCCTCTGCCCTGTCTTGGTCACCAACTGGGTGGGCTTTGAACAACAGAAGAGACTAGACCTTCCAAGGCGGGATGCGACACGTTTGGGCATCCTCTTGTTCAGGAATGGGTCATCTAGCTGTGTCCCCATAGGGTGGAAGGGGGGACAGCTCTGCAGATCCCTTTTATGAGGGTACTGACCCCATTCTGAAGACTCCGCCCTGGTGATCTAGTACACCTCTCAACCTTGAGGGACAAATTTCAGCATGTGAACCAAGGGGCACAGACGCTCAGCCTGCGGCATCCGCCTTGGGACCCAGCTCCTATCTGGTGTCTCAGCATCCTTTGCCCCTCTCCTAGAGCTGCTCTCTGCATAGCATTCTGTGCTTATTTCCCTTTCTCTAACCAAAAAGAAGTCATTTTTTATTTTTAACCTTTATTGATTAGCTCTCCCTCCTGCTTTTCAGGAAGAAGTTATTTCAACATATTTTAAACATTTTTTGTGGTATAATTTTCTTTTTTTTTATTGTGCTCTTCTGCAGAAGTAAGGTATAATTTTCTTAAAATCAATTTTTTTCTTAAAGCCCCAGGACATAAATAAAAAAGAGAAAAGAGGTATTCGAGTCCTATAAATTAATCGAATGTGCTCAAATCTGTAGTAACAACAAGCAAAACTCAATCACAAAGCTGCGCTGTTTTGAAGAATACAAAAATTTTTAATGAGAGCTATTAATTGTACTTATATTTTCCTTATCTCTCATTGTTATGGTAATTTACTCAAGTTGCACTGAAAACCTTCTGACTTACAAAAGCAAGCAACTGGAGTTGGCAGCAGCTTTTCTAATATCTTGACTTGGAAATTCAAGCTGTGCCTCGAATAAACTCCAGTGGACGCTTGGAGATGGAAAGACCAGGCCTGCTCCAGGCTAACTCGCCCAGGTGCCTGTGAGTGCCCGGCCACTTCTGGAGTTTCCCAGAGCACGTGACTTGCAGGGCAGTGGTGAGCCGCCGTGCATTTCCACAGTCATTGACATGAAATATTTATCCCATGTAGCTTAAGTAGTGCCCGCTGTCATTTCAATAAATCTCAGATTCCTCAGCGTTGACCTTGCCTTAGTGTTCACTCAGATCTCAAAACAACCAGAATCTTTGTTTCTTTCCTAAAGTCCCATTTCCTCTGCCCCTAGGGCAGGGACCTCAGTGTCAGAACATCTGGACCCCAAGTTGCCTGCTCGTGGCAGGCCAGGTGAGAGATCCCGAAACCTCCCGATGTGGGGGGTTTGCGTTACTATCGGGGACGGGTGACTTCGTTTTTGCACAACTGTTAGATGTCACAAGAATTTCATGCACATTTACATGAGCAGATAACACAGACTTTAGTCTGTAAAGGGCCAGAAACAGCATTATGATCAGGGGCCACCTCTAAATGTGTGGGCAGAGAGAAGGAAGGTCGAAATACATAGTGAATGTTCAAATAAAATGCACTTCAGTAAGGGTACCTCATCATTAATCTCACCAACCAGGGCTCCCCCGGCTTTGAACACACTTGCCTATCGTTCTTTCCGCTTCCCAAGCAGTTCTAGAAGTCTTCTCTCCTGAGTGTCTTTATGAAGCGTGGGTAGTTTAAAAATCTGGTGAATTCTGCCGCCGAGTGCCCTCCAGTGGAAGAGAAGACTTATAAAAACATGACGGAGTGTGCCCATCCACCCTATTCACTGGACTTGGCACTGTGTGACTCTGGCCCTTCCCCAAAGTAAAAATGACCACGAGTCATAATTGTTTTGAATCAGTTCAGGACGTCAAGGCCACAACAGCATAACTAAGGACAAGAAAGAGGACTCCAGAGCTGCTGCAGAGAGTAGCAAGAATGACGGGATGAGTGTGCTCCAAGTGAGGGGAGGATTTTGAGTAGGTTTCATGGAAATGTGTCTTTTACTATGATAATTTGGTTTTTAAAATTTAAACGTTCACTGTAGTTTTTTTTATCACACCCGTATCCTGAAAAAGCCAAGTAGAGAGTCTCCTCTGTCACACGGGAAGCACGTTGCAAGACGTTCTGCTCCTGTTCCTACTCCTTGTCCTCCTCCTTGTCCTCCTCCTGCTCCTCCTCCTCCTGCTCCTCCTTGTCCTCCTCCTCCTGGTCCCCTTCATCCTGCTCTTCCTCCTGATACTCCTCCTCCTCTCCTCTCACTCCTCCTTCTGCTCCTCCTTGTCCTCCTCCTGCTCCTCCTCCTCCTCCTCCTCCTGGTCCCCCTCATCCTGCTCTTCCTCCTGATACTCCTCCTCCTCTCCTCCCACTCCTCCTTCTGCTCCTCCTTGTCCTCCTCCTGCGCCTCCTTCTCCTCTTTCCTTGCGGGACCATAGCCCCAAAGCAGGATTTTGGCTCCAGATGCTGTGGGTTCTGGAGGCAATGCCACCCTCAGCCTGGTAGGTCCATTCAAGGGGCACTTCAGTGGGACCGGCCCGGGCTATGACCTTGGCTGCCACCTGGTGACATGTCCCTGCCTGCACCTCATTTCCTCTTTGAGGAATGGCTTTGCGTGCAGCTTGCCCTGGAGTTTGTGTTCTTGCACCTGAGTACAGGGCGGGCTCTCTCCATGCAGATATGGAAGGGAGGAAGGCAGCTCCAGCCCTTGGAAGACAGTCACACTCATGGGACAGTCTTGGGCCAATACAATGTGACAAAGCAATGTGGGTCGCTTCTGGGGAGAAGCATTTAGGAGCCAGTGCTATTTTCCAGAGGGCTCTTCCCCCTCCCTGGACAGTGTGCAAGGCCAGATGGACAGATAGTTGTGGAGGGACAGTGTGGCTGGCAGCCCCCCCTTCCTGCAGGTAGCTGCCAGGACAGGAGAACTAATAGATGCTTACTTTGTGTGCCGTGCTTTCATCCATTCTGAGTGTCAGCCTTGTTATCAGGTAGACTTGGAAAGACGGATGAAACACACAGCTCCTGGACACTGCTGGGCTCCCAATGGCCCGAGATGCTGGATGCTGGCTTCTGCAGGTCACCGTCAGCCAATCAGAGGAGCGGGTGCAGGAGGAGGCCTCTGCGAGCGCAGGTGCACTTGCCCAGGTGGCAGAGCCCACAGCTTGCTCTGCCCCAGGTAGGAGGCCAAGTGGGCTCCTGCCGCGCAGTCTGCTGCTGAGAAGATGGAGTGCGGGTTTGCGGGAGTCCACGCTTGCACCTCGGAAAGAAAGAGCAGCCACAGAAGAGGGACCAGGATGAAGCCAGAGCAGGCTGGAGAGTTTGCCAGGTTGGCTTCCAGCTTCCTGTGACTATACTCAAATAAATGAACCCCAGGTCATGTATAATACCTTCGAAGATGACTCTCTTTCAGCGTCTTCCCTTGTGGACTCACATGGGTCATGCTCTCTAGTGTTAAATCTTCGCTACCACAGTGACGGAGAAGAATGTGCACTTACAGCCCAACTGTGATGATGCAAGTCTCGGGAGCGGTCAGCAAGGCCTGTCAACTCCAGGGGCTCGTGAAAAGCCTCGGCCACGTCCTCCTGAGCGAGCCTCCTTCTCAGTCCCTAATGGGCTCCAGTTTATTCAGGATAGGCCGGGAGATAATGAGGGTGTCCTGAAACACCGTTCCAGAGAAATGATTTTACTTAGGTTTTATTTAGAAGCAAACTCCAGGCCACCTACTTGGCTACCCTTGCCAAGAAGACACCTGGGAAGATGCAGTGACAGACGTGTGAGGACACTGTTTTTCCCCGGAGCCACCAGGGCTCCCCTCCGGGCCAGCCTGGGGGGCAGAGGAAGAACAACTTCCTCCCAGGTCGTGGAGGCCCCGAGTTAGGCAGAAGGACAGAGTATGGACAGCTACAACACAGTGTTCTGGTGGTTGGTGTGAGCCCTCGTTAAGAAGTACACTTAAATGGAAAAGTGCTCGCTTGTGGCTGTCACTCGCCCAGCCTGGCATCCTGCCATGTTAACTCGGGTTTGGGAGTACCCTGGCAAGCCAAGCCATGTAGCACAGTTCACATCATGGAGTCCAGTCCGTTATCACTGCTCAAACTGCAGATGTTTCATCCACTAGTGAGGAAACTGCATGGCAAAGTGAGTGTCTCTACAATACCCAGTCAGCCTTGCAGCATGCGACATGGCGGGTTCTGTGCGCCCTACTGGAATGTGGCAGCCCAAGGCTTCCTGGAGGACCTGGGGGCAGGACTGTGTGCCAACCAACACCAGCATCACCAGGGCTCCGCCCACTGCCACACCAAGCTCAGTGGGGACCCTCCCTTCCCAGCAGTGCCATGCAGAAGGCAGAGGAGGCGCACAGATGCCCTCCACCCACAGCTCCCCTTGCAGAAGCCGAGGACCCCCTAGGACTCCATGAGTTCATGTGACCTCAAGGCCCATTTGTGTGTCTCTGGCTGGCTTTAGAGTTTGCACAATCCCTGATAGATACTGAATTGGGGAGGAGAAAGAATATTTGGAAAGCAGGGCTAGTTGGGGTTTAGTATTTCCTCAGCCCGAGAAACTTCAGATAATTAGTGCTACAAGCCAGGTTTCTGAGGTAACAATAGTTATTTCTCCATCTGTTAGGGATCATTGCACCCCAGAGATACACCCCACCCTGCTGTGCTCCGTAGTCCTACTTATAGTAAGAGTGGTGGCCCTTGGCTGGGAAGGGCTGAGAATTCCGCTGGTGGAGGGGGCAGGGATCCAGGCAGTTGTCCACAGCTGTTCTGTGTCTTCTGGGACACAGGTGACGTCTTGCTCAGACCCAGCTAGATATTGCTCCAAGCCATCCGTGTTCTCCTTCCCAAGCTCTGAAAGATCATGTCTTCCTTGCCTCGCAGTGTTGAATTCTGGGTAATAACGGAAGGCTCGTGGTAGATGCTGCTCCTGGTGGCCGTCCACAGCCACGCAAATGCTCCCCTGATATCTGACAGCTCCCCACACTGTGAATTCTGTGCCTGCAACAATACTTAGTAGAAAAAGAGAGAAAGAAGGAAAATGGCCAGGCTTCCGGCAGCTGGACGCTGAGTACACAGCCATCCAGAGGTTAGGACAGCACATCCATGTCTCCATCATCCAGATGTGGCTCTGGGACCCTGGGCACGCACTCAGCCCGGGCTCCCAAGTGGATGCTCTGCTCCAGCCCTCTCCGCAGCACTCTGGAGAGGCGCTGCCTCCCACCCCGTGCTGTCCAGGACAGGCTCTGGAGGGTCATGCACAGGCCTGCCCGTGGGCCAGCTGTGGGTGCCCAGGCCTTGGGCAGGTGGCTCAGTGTCACAGGTGACCACACTGTGCTTCATTCCACACTTTTAAGAAAGAAACCAGACAGCTCTGTGAGTTTCCCTTGTAGAACAGAAAACTCAACAGGTTTAATAAATGAGTGCTGAATAATAGATTAATAAATGGACAAAAGAATAAGAAAATGGAGAACAAAGACAAATTGCAAATCCAACAATAATCATATTCTAACAATATGCATTTTAACTGTGATTTGTAGACAAACCAGGATTCTCAATCAGAAAGAGAATAAGGAAGATGTATGAAAAACGTGTGATCTTTGCCCAAGAGACAAAGGATTGCAGCGTATTAATCACTGTCTCACACAAGTTGGTATGAATCTGTAAATGGAGGCCAGGTTTTACACTTTCTTCTTCTAATTTAGCTTATTTTGATAAAAGTCAAGCTCAGCCTACACTTAGTGGATGTTTAATAGAAGGTAGAATTAGAAATTACCTGCTGCCCAGCCTCTTCTCCTGATGTTTAGGACAAGCAAATTCTACTCTGAGCCCCAAAGTCCCGTCCCCCTGGGGTCCTCTGTCTAGGGAGGAGATTGGGGTTGTGCCCGAGGGCTGCCCAGCCCATGTTTGCTGCCTCCCTGGATTCGGACTCTGTATACTGAGCCCTGGTCCCCGAGCCTCCTGCCTCACGGAGCCACTACTTGGCAGCGCGCTCCTAGGATCCCAACATCCTGTTCTTCAGGCGTGGGAGCTTGTTGGCTGGCCCCACGCTGTGGAGGCTGCCTTGATGTCCCAAAGCGATTCAAAATGTTCACCTTTGATTTAATTTTAACTTCGGGGAAGATCCAGAAGTCACACAATGATGTATCCAGTGAATAAAGTGAGAACTCACTGTCATGTTTTTGACATCATTTATCTGAGTGTTAAAGAGTTATTATAGAAAAGGGTTTAGCTCGGTGGTTAGAGTGCTTGCATAGCAAGCGCAAGGTCCTGAGTTCAATCCCCAGCACCAAAAAAAAAAAAAAAGAAAAGAAAAGAAAAGAAAAGGGAGCATTGCCATTGATCCCCTTCTTAAAATGTGACCTTGAGGTTTTGCTTCTGAGAAGCTGTCTCCTGACTCGCCTTGCCATGGTCCTGTGAGGTTGTGAGGCTCTCATTGGGAGGGTGGGCGGTCGGCAGCACCACCCGGTCACACCACCCAGCTGCACAGTCTGCCCGACGCATCCCGATGCTTCCTGATGCCTTGTCTGCAAGCTCAGGGTGACTTTCTCCCCACATTCTAGCTGCTCAGAGTTCTGGGTTTGTGAGTGACCAACTGAAAGCCCACCTGGAAGTCAGAGGGAAAGCTGTGTTAACACGAAGTTTCCAGTGAAAGAAATCTGTGGGGTGACACCGGTCAGCTCCGAGTCCTGGCTGGAGGGTGGTGGGGAGGAGCAGCAGAGATCACAGTGTGGCGCTGTGCGGCGCTGTTGCCGGGAGCAGTAGTGACACGAGCAGAAAGGGTTTTGCTGGCAGGGACCAGGTGCCTTGGAAGACTCACGCTTTTCCTACCGGTGTGAGACAGACAGAAGAAAGGACCCGAAAATAAATTCTCAGAGCTGTAATGCGGTCTCTGCTGCTGGCTCCCGTCAGCCTGGCTCTTGGAAGGTGGCCATGCCCATCCCGGTGCACATCTGTCCCTTGGAGAGTGCCCAGTGTGGCCTCCTCCCGGCTGTGCCACTCCATGAAGGGCATGCTGATGCTGCTCGAGGTGGTAAGCATGGCTGTGCCCCCATCTCCCTCCCCAGCAGTTACCAGGGACTCCAGGAAACGGTGGGACGACCTCCAACTGAGTCTTAGGTTATTTTCCACTGTGAGGCCTCCTTTAGGTCCTCCCTATTCGGAACCACTCTGAGTTCTGGGTATCGCTGCCCAGGAAAGGGAACCACAAGATGTAGCAGGCTGAGACCTCGAGTTGGAGGCCCGGACTTCAGATCCACTTCGCACTGCTCCTGCGGTCAGGAGGACCGTACGTCCATCATGGGGAGGGCACCACGATCCCACCAGCCCCTTCGAGTCTCTACTGTCAGGGAGCCCTGCTGAGAGCCGACATCCTGTCTGGAGTGGAATGCCAGGTGGCCCCACAGTCTTCGTGAATACGTCCCGGGCAGGACCCCGGGAGGGCGCGGCTGTGACCAGGCCCTTGTGTGTCTTCAGACGCCCTGGCAGTGTCTCTCTTCGAGGGATGCTTGCCACTTGGGCTTGTGTCCACCCTGCCTGCCTGCAATTTCCCTGGCTGTGCACAGCTTCTTCAAAGGTCTCCCTGCCGCAGGGACCGGGCGGCTCTGGTGCCTGCAGTCTTAGGCGTGCATGTCACCAGCAGGATCAGTTGGTGCCATCTTGGCCATCGAGACCAGCGTGCTCAGAGCTCCAGGTCTGGGCCAGGTGGGAGGCGGAGCCAGGCTTGATTTGCTGCCCTGGCGAGTAGGGTGGGGCCGGTGCATCTTTTCTGAGCTTTGCTGGGGTGCGATTGTTATTTTTGCAATTTTGCCTGTTTAACACAACCCTGGCCTACAAGGAGGATACTGTGGTTGCCATCAAGGTGACACATGCATCTCCTCCGAGCGTCCATGTGCTTTGGTGTGTTCTGTGTGTGCACAGAGTGCTTACCACAAGTGCCACCTGGCTCCAGTGACTTTCGGGGCAGGTCAGAGACCAAGGGGGTGACATCGTACCGGAGCAGAGTGAGTGTGGCCAGAGCCTGCGCTTGGAGAGTCTGTGTGTCTGGAACCCCGGAGGGCCAGACTCACCAGCCTGACCTTGTGCTGACCAGAACGTGGGCCTCACTGGGTCCCACACCTGACCGTGGCTTAGTGACTCCTTCTCCTGACCAAGGAGCAGATTTGTAAGCACCCCGATTGAAGGACTCAGTGTGATTTACGTGCCAGGACATGTGCAGAAAACGTTCCCATCCAAGTCCCCTCTGGTGTCCCAGGAGGATCGTCATCTGGCTCCATGACTTTTCGCTGTACTTATGGACGTCAGGCAGGAATATACATGCTTCTTCTAACTCGGACCATTTAAATTTTGCTAACTTTATGGCTCTCGTTTGTGAAATAAAAGCTAGAAGAGCATCCTTCCTCAGTGTAATGTGTGCAAATGAATTAACTGGAGTTGAGCGACGGAAAAATAAAAACGTCAACTGCTGCACAGCACGAACCTCCCCCAGTGCCAAATCTCTTCCCTCCTGCCTCGCCTCCCTCCTGGCCCGCAGCTTCCTGGGAGCCACAGAGTCCTGCATAGGAGACCCTGGTGCCGCCATGAACAGGGACACAGCGGGCCCATGGTCCTGGCTCAGCCCCACCTGCAGGTCCTTGGCGCTTCTGAGCCCAAGTGGCTTGAGGCAGAGCCCCTGCCACTGCCAGGGGAGTGGACACATGCAGGGACCTGTGCACAGTGCTCCCTGCCCAGCTTCCCCTCATCTTCTCTACCTGAGTCATTCTCTGAAAATGTGTCCCCTGCTCTGATGCCCTTGGGGACTGCACGCAGCCTGGCTGTGACCTTCAGCTGAGTTCCATCTGGCCTGCTCAGGGGCTTGGCTCCTTCTGAAACAGCAGGACTCAGAGGGGACCCATGAGCCGCCACATCCCTCCTCTTCCTTCCATGTCCCTCACATCCTTCCACGTCCCTCCTCATCCCTCCACTTCCATCCTTGTCCCTCCAGGTCCCAAGGGCAACTGCAGCTCAGGCCCAGCTCTGTCCTCAGCTCAGTCTGCCCCTCCTCTGCCCACCAGACTTCCTGCTCTTTCCTGTACTTTCTTCTCAGGCCACATGACCTTCTTCCCCTGAGACCCTTCGGGTGTGGCCTCCATGCCCTGGGTACTATCGGGCCCTTGAAAAAGCACCTTCTTGGGTGTTCCCTGGCTTCTGGTTGGGACACCCAGGCCTTGTGAGTGGGGGTGCCACCTCACTCCAGCCCTGTGTGTCCCCACATGGCAGGTGGCAGCACCTTAAGGCCCACTCTCAGAGACCAGGTGCTGATATGAATGGATTCAGCCAGGTGCCTGGCCAGGGCTCATTCTTACCGAGCAGCTTCCCTGGATGAGATGCCTGGTGAGGTACATTGTGACCCTGGAGGAAAAGGTTCTCAGGATAGGGAGGGCCACAAATCATTCCTTCCCCACAAATCCAGCTTCCCACAGCCACTAACGTGGGCTCATGGGGACTCTGCCCACCGCTGTCCACCCAGGCAGCGTCCAGGTAGGACCCGGGCTGTCTTGTCCCTCTTCTCTGGCATGGCTCCCAGCCTGCGGGGGTCACCAGGCCCAGCATGGGTGGGACTCTGAGGTCCTTGTTCACAGTGCTACCCACCTTAGCATCCTAGAAGGTCTTGCCGGTTTCTCTCTGTGCCCCTTGGAAGGAAAGGAGAAGCATCAAGGGTGTGCAGCGCCACTGCAGTGAGAGCCGGGTTTGGGTGGACATCAGCCTGACCGTGTCTCAGCACTTCATTGTCCTATTTTTATATTTCTAGATCTGCATGGCACATGCAGCAGGACCCTCCCAGGCTTGGTGTGACAGCCTCGCGCTTCTCCTTGCGGTGGAAATGACCGCACCCGGCACTTTGCACCCTGTCTACCAGCAAATCCCTCCAGGATTTGTTAGGAGACCTGGAGGAGAGAATCAGTGCTGTCATCCTCCTCCTGTGTCTCTTTCTCTGGACAACTGCAGGGCACCGGGCCTTCTGCGAGCAGCCATGGCCGCAGGTTTGTGTGCCGCCCACACAGAGCTGGCAGCGTCCCCAGCCCGGCCTCTCCCTCGCAGCCTCTGATGTCTTTCCAGGCGGTGGCTCCTACACGGATGAAGCAGATGACTTCCTGGGCCAGCTCCCGCTCGCAGCAGGCAGGAGCAGCAGTGACTGATTGGTTGAAACATGAGGATTAATGGGTATTTATATTTCATTAAATTTTATGCTCACTGGAGAATAATGTATCACTCGCAGATATTGAAACATATGTCAACCCTATCCACTTACATATAATTCAATTTGACTTAAATGCATTGATCAAATTTTATTAAAGTCCAATATATCTTACAAAAAGGCCTGCTAATATGGAATTGTCCCTTCAGAGTCACTGATGAAAGGAGCGATTGTGCTATGACTCTATTTATGCCATTTTTGAGGGGAAAGAGAGACGGTTGTGGATGGAAAATGCATTACAAGGTGACCAGAGCCACCTGGAAACCCCATGAGTAAGATTATTAGGTCTACTCTCAAGCAAGGGGCTTGGCTGTAGCGATCCAAGTGGGTCAGCTTGCCATGTCCGGCTCCGAGGGGGACAGTGTCGCTGTGACTGTCTCCAGAAGCAGCTGCAGAGACCTGGGCTGTGCACCCGCTGGGTGGGCAGGGCTCCAGAAACCCAGACTCTGAGCTGACCATGGCTGGATGGCCCCCCGGGCACAGTGTCCTGGCACGGCGCTGGGCCCTGTAACGCTCTGCCTCTCTTCCCAGCCTGGTGCTTGTGAATCACGGGAGCAGAAATGCAATGGCCTGGCAGGAAGGAAGCGCCGTGCTCAGGGTGTTGTCAGGGATTCAGCAAGGTGTGTGGTATAGCAAGTCCCCACATTCCCTTGTGCATTCTTCGCCTCTTCAGGGAAATGCTCACCACCTCGTTATAGTATTTTACTTTTACTGGGAATGGATATGCATGCTTTAAATAGATTTCTAAGAGCAACAGCAATCTTTAAAATAGAGTTACCTAGGCCTTTTCCATGTTATGCACATGTGCCAAAAGACACGAGTACTTTCAAATGGAAGTAGAGACCAATAACCAAGACCACTTTTCCTACCATACATCTCCCCTAAAAGTCAACGTGCAGGTGTGGTCTTCAGACAGCAGCCTGAGCTGGAACCCAGTGAGCTCCTTGGGCTTGATGAAGTGGCCCCAGCCTCAGGGTGGCAGGGGCAGGGGACAGCGGTCACTGGAGCCCTGCACTCCCAGACTCAGTGCTGCAGTGTGCATAGCACCAAGGGAGGGGACGTTGGTGACGAGCACCTAGTGCTGTCCTGGCCGAGGCAGGCAAAAGGAAGTGACCCTCCTGTTCTGAGCCCTGGAAACCCGGCCTTCAGGCCCCGAAGCAGGAGCAGGGAAGGTACTGGGTTTGCGGGCTCCTGGGCTGCTGCCCCACTCCTTAGCCCTGCGCTGCTCTGGGGATGGTTTCCTGGGAAACTCAGTGGTCCCCAAGTGCCAGGCCATGTCACCATGTTCTTTTGGGTTAACAGTCAGCTTCTTTTGCCTCCTCCCCAGGCTTCTCCATTTCCCTTTCTGGAGTGCCCTCTCTCCCCTCTCTGTGCCACATCTCCTGGGGCTCAGCCTACTCTGGACTGTGGCATCCAGACTCCTTAGTGCCGACTTGGGAGCAGCAGTCACTTACCAGTCACACCGAGATGGGTATGGCTTGTGCACACAGGAACCCAGGACTCAGGGGCAGCCTGGGCCAAGGGCCTCCAGTTGGTCATTTTAACAAAACTGAGCTCATGTAGCACAGCCGAGAGCCTTCAGTGGACTGTGAGAAGGTCTTCGGTGTGCAGAAGCATCCCAGAGGCAGCTCCTCTAGACATCCCTATGCCTGGGCAGCACAGGATGCAGGGGACAGGGGCCTGAGGGCAGGAACTGCCTCCTGCTAACCTTTCAGCTCCAGCAGTATCCAGGATGGACAGAATGTGATCAAGAAATAAAAGGAGGA
>PVJO010030018.1:0-16020 GCA_004026905.1 Hystrix cristata
CCGCCAGCAGATTGGTGTAGGGATGAAGCACAGTGGTGAATGGAAAGGCCACATCTTAGAAGAATCTTCGGCTCACATCAGTGTTAGCGAATGGTCCCTGTTAACAACTCTGGGTTACGTATTCTAGAGGGACCATGTGGGGGCAGGGTTGTGGGACAGGCTGAGGGGAACGTGGAGGACCGGCCGAGGAGGGAGTGAGACAGTGTTAGTGCCTTCCCTCCACCTCTCTGCAGGGCTCTCGAGGGGCCAGGACTGGAGGGTGGAGGAGGGGAGGAAGTGTGAGAGGGAAGAAACCCGCGCAGAGCAGGAAGGGCTAAGGGGAAGCCGGCCTGCAAGGAGGAAGGAGGGATTATTTGAACGTCTTCGAATGACTCCAGGGAGGAGGGAGAAGGCCGGAAAAGGGTGTGGGCTTCTCATGCCAGTGGCCTTCCTGGAGCTTCCCTTTGGGTACATCCACTCAGGCTTCCACATGTCTCCAAGGAGCCACCTCTGCTGACTTGGCTTCCGTCTTCTCGGGCACCCTCTGTCTTGGGTGCACAATTCCACGCACCGAGTGCTGTTGTGGCCTGCTTGCCTGTGGGCTCCGGTCTGAGGCTGAGACCCTGGAGAGCCGGAGCGGCTGTTTGCTCTGTGACTCTCAGCCTTGGCGGATGTCAGAGGTTCCATGAGTCCCGCCAGATGACCGAGGGCCGCGTGACTCTGAGCGAAAAGGCGATCGCTTAAGACCCCGAGGTCCTCTCTCCATTAGTGTTGCAGTGAGCCTTGGCTTGGCAGAGGGTCTAGAACTGACTTTGTCCTGATCAACTGGGGCTGTGGCTACTTTGATATTCCTCGGAGCAGCTCCTCATTCGTGTCGGCAGCATCTGCCCAGAAGGCCCGCCGCTTCCTGAGAGCAGTCACTCCTCCTACCGAGACCAGCTCGGCCCTTGAGCACAAGTGGGTGGGAGAGAGCTCCACACGTGGGGTGGAATCTTGGTGATGTTTGTGTCCAACAAATGAAATACAGGATCTTAGAAACACAGACCCTGTATTAAGACACAAAGAAAACGGCAGACACCACCGAATATGAGTTGTGTCAGCCACGTTCCTGCCAGTGATATTTAGAAATGAACAGTACTGCTGTAGTCTACCCAGGCTTACCTGTGTTGGAAACTTAAACACCTTTTAAAGTAATGCTTAAATAGAACAGAAATGACAGAAAACACAGAAGTGAATAATAACAACTTAAACACCTTTTAAAGTAACTCTTAAATAAAACAGAAATGACAGAAAAAACAGAAGTGAATAATAATGAGAGCAGTAAATACCAAAATTTGTGAGAAGGTGGCTGAGGCAGGATTTAGAGATGGAGCTCTATTTCGCTCTATTTCTTTAAATGCATATAGTAGAAAAATGACAGATTTAAAATAAATGAAGTAAATTCTGTGACCGCGAAATCCGCTTTTCCTCAGAAACCTCAAAACTGCCCTTAGAATTGCATCTTTTTAAAATTAATACATACACTAAAACACGAATACATAATAATTACATTCGTTGTGGGGAGTTGGATGTGTACATACCCATCTTAATTCTTGTATTTTTTACTGCCTTTCCTTCTCCTCCCCTCCAGCAGAAACTCTTTAAACTCCCCATTCTCTGCAAGCGTGCAGCGTGGCTGTAAGCATCTCACACATCCTAGTTCAGGGAAGCCTTACGGCAATTCTATGAGCAGATTATTCTGGCCATGTTACAGATGAGGAAACTAAGACAGAGGAGCTAAGTAATCTGTTCGAGGTCACATAGCTGCTAAGTGGCAGAGTCGGGTGTTGAGGGCAGGAAGTGAGCTGTGTTCTGTATCTCCACATAGGTGCACATTAGTAGGATTACAGGCGCCCGGGGCCTTTCTTTCATGCACATATGTTAATCCAAGTTGGATTTGTGGGTGTTGTAGTGTCCCCTAAAATAAACAGGGGCATGTCGCCAGGACGGCACGGGGATGTGTCTGCAGGAGGCCTGTAGAGAGTCTGAGAGGGGCTCTGGGATTCCACAGACCTGCTTCTGGGTCTTGATGAGTCCATTTGATCGCTCACTCACTGGGCGAAATAACCTAACGAAGCAGCTGCCTCGCGGGTTAATGGGGAGAGTAGAATTTGTCTTTAATAGGGCTGATATGAGAATGAAATGATGTGGTTGGAAATCTGAGATACTTGTGACAAAATACACACGCATGTAGCATCTACTCTTAACATCACGGCAGGGTGTGCCGTCCACTCTGCCCTTGTTCAGTTGTACACTGTCTTGCTGGCCTTGCCCTGGTCTGATAACAAGCTTACTCCTCAGTGTTGTCGTCATGGACACATGGCCAGTGCTTGCCTTCAGTCGCTCAGCTGGAGCAACATCTTGAAAGTAAGAGAAGGAGGCTCACTTAGGGGATCACTATCTGCTGATTTCCTCTTGGTTCATCTGACAAGGGTGTTGCGGAAGGTGCGACTCAGGCCAAAGGGGAAGTGTCTCTGGGGTCGGGTTTCACTGGTAGATAAAGCTCTGTGCCCTGGGGAGCTGGGCTTTGGAGAAGGGCGGGCTGACTCTACCTGGGAAACAGGGAGTCCCACACTCACTCAGACTTTCTGCCTTTTAAATTGAAGAAGAGAGCTGGAAAGCCTAGGTGCTGGGCCGCGTGTGCCTGTGCGTTGGGTCCCTTGTGAGTGGTGTTGCCTGTCTGTGGGAGCCCACAGAAGCCGCTCCTAGAGGGGGCAGGCTGGGGATGCGGGCAGCAGGCACAGGACACCCCAGATGCCACTGTCTGTCTGAACCAAATTGTAGGGAGACAGTCTGGGTTAACAGGGAGGAGTGTGTCTGCAGAGTGGAGGGCTGTCTGCGTGGGAAGGAGGAGGTGCAGGGATTTGTGCTCACCTCCACTGTCCGCCATCCCCCTCTCTTTACCGCCCTGGTGTGGACGTCAGGAACCAGCTGTCCCTTCCCAGCTGTTGCTCTTTGATTTACCCGGAAACTCCTTCCTGGGAGCTCCTGGCCTTCTGTCTTTCCCTGGACCCTCTCACCTTGGGGGTCAAGTCCCTTGGGAAGGGGTGTGTCAGAGCTGGTGGACCGAGTGCTCTGTGTTTGGGATGACTTCCTTTTTCTTTCTTTGTCCCTTTCCCTTCTACTCTAATTTGTGAGATCCTTATGGAAACTTGAGTTACTGATTTAAACTTAAATTGCCGCCATGTTTTTACTTAGACAGAAACAAGGAACTCATCTTTTTTTTTACTTAGGAGGCGTCTTACTCATCTACTTCTGTGATTTCCTTCCTTCTTTCCCTCTGCCCCTTTTCTTTTCTGACAATAGGACTTTATTCTTTTACTGTGTCAGGGATGTCACCCAGAGCCCTGCACATGACAAGCAAGTGCTCTGTCACTTAGCTACACGTCCAGCCCAGCAGGAGGACTCTTTCTGAAAATGAAATCTTCTACTCAGCTCAGTGATTAAAGTGAGGAGCAGTGAAGCTGTGCAGATTGAAAGGAGGTGAGGGGCTTGACCGGGTAGTTTCTGAAGCACTGCTAAGGTATCCTGGGGTCCCCCAAACTGCAGTGGAAAGCTAAGCTCCTAACCGGGTGAGAAGACCAAGGTTTGACAAAGACAAGTGTTGTCCTGAGGCCCGCAGCGCCTCCCTCCGGGCCCAGGGTGCTCTCTGCAGAGCTGGCCGCTGCTGTCCTGGGCCCGGCTCCTCTAGGTGAGACGCTTTCCAGCCGGGCCAGTGCAGCTTAGGGCTTATGACAAAAGACCTGCGCCCGGGCCCCGACTCTGCAAGTTAGGAGCTGCAGACCGTGTCTAACTTAGAGCTTCTCTGGCCTGCAGTTTCTCAGCAGTAGAATCTGAGTGGGATTCATCGCCATGGTGTCCAAAGAGCAGCTCGGGCTGGGTGACCACCAAGTACCTCGCAGGGGCTCAGGTGCTTCTGCGAGTCAGTGAGCTGTGCAGAGGGACCTGTGGTCGGATAGACAGAGTGCCCAGAAGGCCAGTGAGGGATGATGGGCATTCAGTAAGAGGAGTCACAAGCTGAGCTGCTTGAGGCTGAGTTCTGGGCCCCTCAGTGCTTCCCACTTTGCCCCCTCCGCTGTCCTCTCTGAGAACAGGGTGTGTTGAAGAAGTAGGCCGAGGGGCGACAGATCTCTGGTTGAAGTTCAGTGGTGCCTACGTCATCGGCAGCCTGTCCCATCTCCTGGCATGAGAAGCATCAGGCGGCTGGGCAGGAGGAAGTGGGGTACTGGTGGGGCTGCTGGTTCCATTATGCTGCAGCTGAACTTGCAGCTAGTGTAACTGTCCTGTTACCCCATAGCCTGATTCTCTGATAACGAGCCTGAGGTTCTCTTCACCGCTGAGCGAGCGCAGTCACACAGGCCGAGGATAAAGGGCATTGTGTGCTTTCTTGCCCTTGGCCCTTGGAGTCCCTTGGCCTTCAGGACTGCCTGTGTTGGAAGGGAAGGAGCCCGGACCAGTACCTGGTAGAGGCCACCGTTGGGAAGCCTGGGCGGGCTCCGGGATCACGAGACCATAGATGGCGGTGATGCTGGGCTCTGCCTTGCATTCTCTGACCAAGATGAGATGTCACTTTGTTTTGAAGGCGTGCTACGGGCAGAAAACTCTGCATGGAAGATGGAAGTCCAGAGACCTGAGCTGTCGTCCAGTCTGCGTCATGACCCATTATTGGTCTTGGGCTCTGGTTTCTGTGTATCTAAGTGAAGAGATTTGAGGGTAAAAGTCTTTAAAGTTGCGTTTAGCTCTGTAAGTCTTACATCCCCTCTCCATACTCCCCCCTGCTTTTCCTTAAAGTTACTTAGATCTAGGTTAAAGCAACGAGGAACTGACTTAGCTGGATCTTATGTATGGTTACTTTATCGAGTTCTGACTATGGGTTATACACTGTATAAGGAAGTTTAAAATTTTATCTTATTTAATCTTCACATCAGTCCTGGTTGACTCTGTCTCTCTCTGATACATATCTATATCTATGCAGTATATATCTATACATCTACATCTATATGAAAGAATGACATATATAGACAGAATGACAGAGATACTCTTTCTTGTGTGTGTGTGTGTGTGTGTGTGTATCTGTGTCTGTGTAGTGGTGCATCCCTATTATCTCAGCACTGTGGGAAACCGAGGTGGGAAGATTGCAAGTTTGAGCCCGATCTGGGAAACTTAGCAACTAGGGCTGGGAATATAGCTCAGTGAGAAGGCCCTGGGTTCAAACCTTAGTGCTACCTAAGGGGGAAAAAAAAAAAAAAGACATGTACGTAGAGTGTCACCTCTATGTATATATTGGAAACATAAAATTTGGAGGGAGGAAGGTGGCAGAAAGAGGGGGAGGTGCACTTTTCAGGATTTTCCTGTGGTAAAACCTGGGATGAAGTTTGGCAGAGCTGGTTAGCCTGCTGCCACGCGAGTGTGACAGGCAGATTTGGCCACTGATATCTACTTCCTTTCGATGTGCCCAGCCCTGTGCCTGGTGCCCCGCAAGAATACAATTTGTGAGATGCTGTTCCTGGTCACGACTTGCTTAAAATGGAGCTGGGAAGCTGATATCACGAGTCAGGAAACTGTTAGGTAACAGTGAAGTGGGGAAGTGGGGCCAGAGAGATGTTCGAGGGTTGAGTCTGAGCAGAGGGGGGACATTCCCGCCCCGAGGTGGGTGGTGGGCCAGGAATCAGGGTTTCTGTGCTGACAGAAAGCCCAGAGCAGGAATGAACGTGACGAGTGCAGACGGGGAGCAGCCCAGTTTGATGGGAGCAGAAAGTGCTCAGTGGAGACGAAACAGGGGGCAGTAGAGCCAGCTTGCAAAGGATCTTGACAGGCAGGCTGAGGCCTTTGCATTTGCACAGGTGATGGGGAACCATCGTATTGGGAAATGGGGATGTCGTGGGGTCGGCACAGTCATTGAACGGGCGGGCGTGTTGCAGTGGTGCAGATAGAGTCCGCTGCTCAGGCATGGCCAGGAGTACACCATTATTCCTCTGCTATAGAGGAGGAAATCGAGGGTCAGAGGCGTTAAACCATGTGTTTAGGGCTCCGTGACAAGCATGTGATGAGGCCAGATATTGCAAGCTTGGTCCTCAGGATGCTGGGGAGCTGATGAGCCTTTAGAGAGGAGCAGGGAGAAGGGGAAGGGGAGGGGATTCTGTTTCTTTGCACCCACATCTTTATGGTTAGCTGATGGGAAACTGACATTTATTAGGTGCTGGTGTGTGTGCCCTGTATGGTAGGAAAAGTTTTCCATATGTGATGTCTCCCCGGACTCACAAAAGTCCTAAGGCCGGTGGTGTTATTACCATTTACAGCATGAAGCCCAGACAAGCACAGAGGCAGGAGGACTGCAAGTTTGAGCCTCCTCTGGGTAACTTAGCAACCTAGTGAGACCCTGTCTCAAAATTAAGAATTTAAAAAAGAGCCGGGAACGTAGCTCAGTGTGGAGGCCCTGAGTCCAATCCGCATTACCACAATGCCCGGTCTAATCTGCTAGATATGTATGGGTACCTTGGGATCTCCCGGAGACCATGGTCAGTGGGAGAGATTGATGTGCACAGGAGTAAACAGCAGTAGGCCGTGGGGTTGCTGTGGAAGGTTGTACAGGGACCGGGGGAGCTTAAATTTTAAATTTTGCTTGGGGAAAGTGTGTGTCACCTAAGGTCTGCAAGGGCTGCCTGAGCTGAATCTTAAAGGCTATGTAAAATTTTGCTGGTCGGAGAGAAGCCTTTCAAGGAAGAAACCCTTGTGTAGCGTCAGTTGTGACAGAAAGAATGATGTGTCCAGGAAACGCAAGAAATTCCAAGCCGTGGCCCGGAGAGAGCAACTCTGAGGGAGGAGCAGGGAGGGGTGGATCTTCAACAGCTCCGGGGGCCCCGGTAGGCGGTAGGACTTTTGACCCCAGGAGGTAAGCTGTGATTCAGTGGCTGTAAGTGGCAAAGGGACAGGATGGTTGTGGAGGAGGCAGCAGTGCCCACAGATTCCACAGTTTTGAACGTGGCTGTTCAGTATGGGATGTTGACTGTTCCAGACAGAGTGAGAGGCCGGGGGAGCCAGGCAAGAGACTCCCAGATGGCTGGAGAACCCCAGATAGCCACGGGAATCCCTAGTGCCTCCTCTTCCTCCTCCTCCCGCGGATGTAGGGAGATGCCAGCAGGTGAAAAGGAGCTGAGTCCAGTGTCCCCCTGGCCGTGCAGTTCTGAGTGTTTGACAGTGACATGTCTTGGGCATAGAAGGCCGCAGGCCACCACAGGGCATGGAGAAGCAGCTTAGGGGTTTCCCTGGCCCACCGCTTCCCTCTACAACCTGTTCCCTTGATGTACTTGGAAATCAGTGATGTTCCAAGCGCCAGCCACCCAGGGAACCTTGTTGCTGGGTGGGAAGGCGATCGCTGGTCCTGCACCATGGTGTGTGGTTTGCACAGGAGGGTAGATGAGGTCGAGGAAGCTGGGGTCCCCAAAGGATGCTGGGCCAGGGTGGGGAAGCTTCCTTTTCCTTCTACACAGGAGCAGGGAGCAGCACGGTGCATTTCCTTTCTAATAGGTAGTTTCTAAAAACAGGAAGACCTTTGCTCCCACTGTGAGCTCTGGAGGGGTTGTGCCTAGAACGTGTTTGAATTATGTGGAGAGTGGCCTGGATGCAACAGATGGTATGGAATTGGCCGGTCTCCATATTTGGCTGTGTGATTCTGGCCGGGTTTCTTTTTTTCTTTTTTTTTGAGACAGGGTCTCGATCTGTAATTCAGGCTGGCCTTGAACTCACAGCAGTTCTCCTGCCTCAGCCTCCCGAGTGCTGGGATTACAGGCATGCGTCACCATGCCTGGCTCTGGCCAACTTTCTAAACCTCTCCAAGTTTTATGTTCCTCAACTAGAGTAAGGTATAGTAGTATGACCACCAGCAGCAAGACTAGCATCGGGCTGGCGTGCAGCTCAGGGTGAAGCGCTTGCCTAGCCTGTGAGAGGCCCCAGTTTCTGTCCCCAGCACCAGAAAACCAAACTAAACCAAACCCTGGCATTTACTGAATACCACGGTGGGCCAGCCCCTGTGCAAAAGTCTTTTATATTCATTCTCTCATTTATTTTTTAAGGCCTCTATGAGGTAGGCAGTATCATTGTCAGTATTTACCAGATACAAACCTTAGGTCCAACAAGATTGGTAACTTCCTCGCCCCTCCCTTCCTCTCCCTGCTCCCTCTGTAAAAAGTCAGTAGGTGGTAGAGCTTGGATTTAATTTCAGACAATACAACAGCAGAATCTGATACATCATAGAGCTGTTATGACTTTTAAAGGAAATCATGTACAATAAACTTAATATAGCTCCCGGAACTCAGTGAACATTCACTAATGTCAGCTTTTATTCTCTGCTCATTTCTTACAGAAGCAGCTGACACACGATGACGACACTGACGAGGTTGAGATCGCGATCGACAACACAGCCTTCATGGATGAGTTCTTCTCTGAGGTGGGCAGCCTTCCTGTATTTTGTTCTGAACGTACACAAGGAAACACAGCCTCCTTTGTAGGAACACAAAACCTCGTATCTCTTCGGAGTGGTGGAGGAAGGTCACAGACTTTTGCTGGGGTGGGATGGCTGGTTGAAGACATTACTGGGAGATCGTCTTTTCATTTCTTCCTTAATCTTCGGAAGAAAGTCAGCAGAGGGGAAATTATATGTAATTGAAGATGTGCTGTTAAAGGCTTTTGCTATGTGGCAGCATTTTAATGATACCTTTTCTTGCCTAAAGAATGTAATTTACACAGAGAATTAACAACAGGGATACAGCCAAGGTGTAAAAAAATCATTGCATCTTTGCACCTGTATTCGGATAGGTCAAATTTGTTGTTTCCAAAATTTTTTATACTCTGTTAGGCTTAATTCTAGTGGTAAAAGAGAAACCAAGAAATGACCAGTTTATTTTTGTAAAGTTTAATAGGCACAAAAATGGGTTGCCCATTTCTACTGATTCATCTCATCTTCGATCTTGAAGGCCCTTTTGGTAGAAAGTTAGGGACTCAGGAGTGTATCAAGGACAGAAACGCTGGCTTGGCCTCGAATCTCAGCCTGCATCTGACCAGCTAATGATTTTCGTTGACCTTCTTCAACCTGCTGAGCAGTGGTTTCTTCATCTGTAGATTGGGACTGATAAAATGATAATCCCCCGCAGACTCACTGTGAGAACTGAGACAGTAAAGTTTACTTTCCACCCTTCTGGATCCCAGGAGTCTAGTCCAAGGTGGCGCACAGGGCAGGCTCTGGCGGGGCCCTCTCCACACACACTGCTGACTCCTCACAGACTTTGTCCTACACGGCCGCAAGGGACCAAAGCTGGCTTTCTGGCCTCTTCTTATAAGCCGCTAATCCTGTATGACCTAATAGCCCACCAAAGGTCTGACTGTAAATACCACCACACTGGGATTCAGACACCAACATGTGAGTTTGGGTGCGGGGAGACAAACATTGAGTCCACAATAGCAATTAAACAAACCTGAGACTATTTTGTGGTGGTGTGTGAAGCATTTGTCTCTTGAGGTTACTTGCGTTCACTCGTTTTTCAACCAACATCTACTAAATGACACTATGTGCTTGACACAATAGTGGATATCAAGCAGCCTAGGACGAGAAAGTCAGAGTCCCTGCCCTTGGGAAGATCTGACCCAGGACTGGAGAGCGTGGTGGTGGGGCGGGGTACTGAGCAGTACTGGTTAGAGGGATGGCCAGATGGCCAGTCTTGGTGCACAGGCTTGATTTTTGCTAGAACCAAGAACCTCCAAGTGAATGTAACTTGGAAATGCAGGCGTGAGGCCAAGTCGGCGGGTTAAATACTTCTTAACTCTGTAAGCGGGGTATCTGGAGGACACGGACTTGCTGGGTGAGCCGGCAGACTGCATTTCCAGGCTCCTTCAACAGTCGTCTGCTGCCCAGGCCCTTTCTGTCCTTCTGGTGCTCTGCTCTGAACTGGCAGCTGGCGTTTGGTGCACTCGGCCAAGGGGGGTGCTGCGGGGAGATGATCTGTGGTCCCCCTTCCCAGTCACGTGTGGAAGCCTAATCCAGATCCGGGACTTCCCAGCTGACAGACTTGCGAGGAGTATGTGCTTGTTGTTCAGGGCGCCCAGACTCAGCCTTCACTCTACGGTGCCCATCCTGTGGGATGACAGCATGGTGCCTGGGCTGTCGGTGCCGGTGACCACGCCTACCCCCTTTGTCCCACCACCCGCTGCTGCTCCCTTCAGAATATCTCACTGCCCTCAGGTTGTCCTCTTGGCCCTTTTGTCCCTGTGTAAGAAGTTCCATTGTGTTGTGGTGCTTCAGCCAAAATATCTAGATAGGCTTCTGTTTCCCTGGCTAAATTTTAAGTGACCCAGCCCCCGACACACTTAACTGATTGGAAATTACTGTCCAGGAAACCTTGTTTCGCTGGGCAGTATAACTCTGAGATCACTCTGCTCTTTTCATTCATAAAAAGAGAGCTGGGACACCAGCCTCAGTCTTGATAAAACCCCCTCGGTGTTGGCCTCTGCTGCACGGTTGACCCAGACGGTTTCTCCCTTCTCATCAGAGTCTGTTTTCTAAAGCGATGAGGCCAGCAAGTCAGACCGGACTGAGGAGCTCTAATGTGAGGACTGTTGTAGATTATGCCATTTTTGGGGAGAAATAAAGGTATATGAATTGTGAAAAGAAGAACTCATTTATTCAAGGTTACAACAACTACATTACTTTTCTCATCGTGGAAAGGCAGTACATAATTCATTATCAGTAAATAAAAATGGAAGAATTAATGCCTCACTCGAGGTGCAAGGTTCACGGGAATTTGGGGGAGGCAGAGACAAATTCTCCAGGAGCATAAATGAAGCTGTTTCGCTTACCCTCTCACCTTCCCCACAGCAGCTGCCAGTTCTCCAAAGTAGTACTTTCTCTGCTTTCCATTGCCTAATTGCATCTCTCTGCTAATTAAATCCAGCGTGAAGAGGCCAGCCATGCCTTCAGAACCCTACTTCCTTTTAGGAGGTGATAGTGGGTTGAATAATATGGTCATATAATGGGCAACACCCAAGAGTGGTTGAGTGGAGAGTGGTTGATTTTCCACCCTTGTGTGACTGGTGATGACATCAGTGTGTTTAACACCGGGATCGCTGGAAGGATTAAATGAGACATGCTTATAAAGGGACGGCATAGTACTTGCATATAATAAGTACGCAGCAGGTGCTACTTTCCTGTTTATTATTGTCATCATCTAATGATTACTGAGCATATACTTTGCATTAAGCATTTGACCTGAGCTTGCTCAAGGTCATAAAACTGCCAAGAGGTAGAGCCAGAATTTGAACCTGACCTGTCTGATCCTAACTTATTAAGTCTTGTGCTATCTGGATTCTTGTATTATTGGCAATCATTGGAAAGTACATTTTAAAAAGAAACATGTAATAAGAAGGCCTTGGGGATGCTGCCAGCTGAAAATTTAGCATGGTGACTAAGAAAATGAACATTTTTGGATCTGCTCCCTTGGTCAGTGATTTTTTTGAGGGCTCCTTGTGTAAAAAGCGCCCTGTAGGAAATGGTGTCACAGGACAGAGAAATAAGGCACAGGAGCCCTGAGAAGCTGTCTCGTGAAGCGTGAGTTGACATGCATTAATCTGATACAGGCCGAATGGCCGGAACTTGGGAGCAGAGGTGGAGGACCCTCCCACTGTGGTTGTTGCATGTTTGCTTGGCTCAGAAGATGGGGGTTGTGTCTCTCAGATGCCTCAGTTTTGCCTCTTCCTGCAGGATGGGCTGGAATAAGTGCTTCTACCTTTGAGCCTCTATTCTTTTCTATAAAAAGGAGATAGTGACCTCACAGAGTTATTGTGGAGGGCTAAGCATCATGTCTGATATATGTTCAATCATTTTAGTTCGGAAGTATATGATTTTTCAGCGTAATGGCAGCATGCTCAACACCCCACACCGTATGATGGCCCTTTAGCTTTTAGATTGGACACCTGCCAGTGTCCTACTAGCTGCCCCTCCCTACCTTTCTTCACATAATTTCTGTTATCTGGCAAATACGCAAGAGGAAATCACATGTAGCTGCTACCGCGCAATTCTCAGAAAGTCACCTTTGAGGAAAACCAATGCTTCCTAGAGAAAACAGTGACACTGAGTTAAAAAAGAAAGCTCTGTGATTAGCCCCTGGCCCTTCCTGAAATCCGGAAGGGGTCTGTGAACTGACTAATGTGGTGTAATCCGAGTCCCTGAAATGCCTTCAGAACATGAGGTTGATGAGGATAGAGAACAGCCACAGCGGGTGGAGGTGGGAGTGGGAGTGAGGGTGGGAGCATGTGGTCCCGGGCTTGGGACAGTCAGCAGGCAGGTTGAGGACGGACACCCAGCCCCAGCTCTCTGTCCGTGGCACCTGGTGAGTGCAGCACTGTGCCTGGAATGACTGTAAACTGTAGACTCTGCAGACTCATCCTTGTCACTTTCCATGTCCTGTCTTTCTGCCATTGACCAAAGTTTGGGCCAGGATGCTCTTCAGTTCATCAAGTCATTTTCCAGAAGAGATTTCCTAAGACAGCCAGTGTGAAATATCGGAGGCCTTGTGGCTTGTTAAAATTGCTAAAGTCATTTCAACTTGGTCAGTACATTTTGTCCTAGAAAGCCTTTTTTCTCAATGCCGTGAAACTGTAGTCACTCTAGGGAGATGGGCGTTTGATGGACATGGCCTTTTGTGAGCTGTAGAAGGAGCCAGTATTTGAGAGGACAGGGGAGGGCTGGGACAGGTGGCTGGAGGTGGTTACACTGGTATTCACAGGTGCTAACGCAGGCCCTTTTTATAGTTGAGTAGGCTTGGGAGTCTGCTAAAAGCAAAACACTATGGAGAACCAAAACAGTGAATCATAGATCTAATGGAAAGATTACCCAGATTGGAGTCTGGAGGGCGCTGTGAGTGCTGCTTCTACCCTTGCTATGTGATGTGTGACTCCCTTAAACTTTGGTTTCCTCTTCTGAATAATGGTACTAACACAGTCCTATACATTGGCTTGCCGTCCGTTAAAAGGCTTCGCAAATATTTGGGTAGCTGCTCATGTGCATATTTCTATTTTGATGATATTAAGATATTGAAATTTTATTTTGCATCACTGAGCAAGTGATTCTACTGTCCAGCTATGGCACATCGAAGCCAATCTATTTATAGAAGGGGAAATCCCTTGCTTCAGTGGCAAACGTACTGATTTAAAGGGTAGAGATCTCAAGTTTTATTTCTATTTTCTGTCCCATTTAAAGAGTTGAAATCAGAGTTTTAGTAAGAGATGAATCATCTGTTGGAAGAAGGGGACTGCACGTTGGTCGGAAAGCTGCACTTCCACTGAGTTATACTTTCATCGCATCCCAGATGTTAAGACCGCCTGCTGCCTGGCTGTGGGCAGGGTTGTTGTTAAGCGTGGCAGTGCTGCGTATGCTCGCTTTGGGACGAGCTGGGGAGGCCCCGTGAGCACCGAGGTCTCTTCTCTCCATGCCACTCCCATACCTGTCACCACCGCAGCGCGGCTGTGATTGTGGGGCTGCAGGTCACGCGCACGGCTCACGGGCAGCGCCTTGGGACTGGGCCTGACTTGGGAATGGAACGCTGCCGGAAGTACTTCTTGACACTCCCACCCTGCAGAGTCGGCAGCGTGACACAGGTGGAAGTGGCCAATGGCTGCAGTTTCTGCGAAAGGAGCCCAACACGTGTCCAGGAGAAGCTTGGCTGTGTCCTGTGAAGACACTGCGCAGTATCTTTCCTTCTCCCCTTGTCTTCTTTACTGTCTTTTCTCTTCTCCTTCCTCTCATTCTGTTTCTCACTTCCAAGGTTTGTTCTCTTCCATTTCGCGTCTTTCCTTCCTTCTTCTGTGTCTCTCCATGCTCAGTCTCTTCCGTTTTCATTGCTGAGGGCTGAAGGATCTGCCCGGTACGGTTTGGCGGTGCTTCCTGTCTGCTGATTCATTATGGGTTTCTTGACTTTCCCAACTGTGGCCTGAGCGCCCCCGTTCAGGGTGGGCGAATGTCTTCCTGCTCAGGAGAAGGGACACGGCTTAATGTCTACTCTGTGGAGATTAATTTGACCACGGAAAGGGTGCTTACTGGAGCCGGCTTCCTAAGCCCTCCTCTGCTTCACAAACCCAGAAGGTGCGGCTTTGACCAGGAAGCTCTGCTAAGCGGTGCACATATTCTTCCTCTTTGATGATAAGGGTTACTGACTTTCTGATTACAGATTGAGGAAACTCGGCTCAACATCGACAAGATCTCAGAGCATGTGGAGGAGGCGAAGAAACTCTACAGTATCATTCTCTCCGCACCCATTCCGGAGCCCAGTGAGTGTCCGGGGAGCAGCCCAGCGATGCCCTTTCGCCCCGGGGCAGAGCCTGTGCTGATGTCCTCAGGTCACTCCTCATCCCAGCCCCCGTCAGCGCTTCTCTTCACGGTGCACGCCAGCCACACGGCTGCTTCCCTCCGTCCCTCCCGCGGCTCGCAGTGATTCTCACTGCTTCGCCCTCACCCCATCCTCTGGCCCAGTCCTGTGCCTCTGTTTACCATTTCTCCAGCCTCAAGTACTTTTCTCAGCCTCCTTTCCAGTAATTCAAGTCCACTTTCCCCCTCAAAAAGTGTTCCGAAGTGCTTCAAATGTGTAGGATCCTTCTTTTCCCTACTTCGCATTTGTAACCACTGCTGAGGCAAACCGTTTTTCCCCTAATTGCACCACACGTTGAGGGTAGAGTTTAGGGCTTATTTTCTGTTCCTTTAGAACAGGGAACAAGACCAATCCTGTGATTTTACTCTTTACTTTCTTCTATGGCTCTTTATTATTTAAAGATTAAAGGAACTTTTTTTTCCTACATTCCCAGAACTTATTTTCATTTTCTATTTTTGGACTAAGTCACGGAGTTGCCCAGGCTGGGGTTGGACTTGCAGTTGCTCTGTCTTGGCCTGCCAGTGCTGGGATTAGAGGTGTTTGCTGTCATACTCAGTTTAAAGGAATATTTTAGCAGAGTATATGGGAATGGTCTTGGTCCCATACTCCTTCCTCACCACCCTTTTCTCCTGCACTTCTGCTGCCTATACTTTAGCTGTACTAAATCTGGATGTTCCCCACTTCTTGTACCCTCATTCCTTTTACATATTGCTCTTCCTCCTTGGGACCCCAGCTTGTAGTCTGCTCTACTGCCTGGTTAACCAAACTTTCCTGGATCCCTCCAGGCTGTGCTCAGGGGTCCTTTGTAACTGCCCAGTGCACACCTTGACCAGAGCTTGAACTCTGCTCCACACTGCATACTTGGACTGCTGCTTTATTTCTTCCTCATCCCCACCGGACTCAGAATACCTTGAATACAAACTCTGGATCTTCTCTCCAGTTCTTTAGTTTCTTGCTCAGTTCTGAGCTTGTAGATGTTGAAGGACTGTTTTTGAGTGGATTGTAGCAAATGCTTATTTTGTGCTAAACATTCCAGGACAGCTCTGGGTATATTGTAGGTGTATTACAAATACTTGCTTCATTGCAAGCTGAAGAGCCTTGGAACCCGTAGATGAGCCATAGCACCTTCTCCTACCTCCCAAGGTGAAGCCTTTGTGGTAAAACAGATTGTTTCTTCTAAAAGCAAGGCTCTCAAAACTTTGTGTGCTGGAAAATTACTTAGGAAGGCTTGTTAAAAAGGCAGATTCTAGGGCTCCAGTTCTAGCTTTTTTTATTCCACAGGTCTGGGATTGGATGCCTGGAACATGCCTTTTAAAACAGGCTTACTGGGATCCTGGGGCAGACTCTGGGGAGCACACCGCACTGCTGTGTGTGCCTGCGACAGGTCCTCCCCTCTGTTGACTGATGTAATTTGCAAAGCAGTCAGTCCCATCTTCTCTAACTGATTTTATCTCCTTTGTTTACCAGAAACCAAGGATGACCTGGAGCAGCTCACCACAGAGATCAAGAAAAGGGCCAACAATGTCCGGAACAAACTCAAGAGTAAGAAGGGAGTGAAGGGAACAAGCCAGTCCCCACCCTGCCCACTGCA
>PVJO010030019.1:0-16018 GCA_004026905.1 Hystrix cristata
CTATCATCTCTGAGAGTTTGATTGGGTGGCTTCTGAATTCCTCGATGTCATTCTCCTCTGTATTTATTCTGGGTGGGCTGGGGGTCTGGGGTTGTGTTTTGCCTCTATGTCTGGTCATTTTCTTTGTGTACATATGTACTTTATCCCTCTTGGCTTATTCTCCAAGTTGGTTTGATATTTTCTTTATACGAGGTTACAAAAAGATAGCTAATAGTGTCCTCCTTGGAAATGTCTGTTTTTGCAGTTTCTTCTGGTTATACATGCGTATTTCTTGGCTCTTATGACCTTTATGCCTCCAGGGTTATCTTCAATGATAAGGTTAAGGTTGGCTCTACTTGGTAATGGTGGTTTCGGAGAGGGGAAGGGAAAAGAGAGTAACAAAGAGAAGACTAAAAGAGGGACAATGGCAGGAAAAAGAAGAAGAGAATACACAAACATACAGACAGACCAAAATAAAAAAGAAGAAGAGAGGCTGCGGGAAGAGCAGAGGACAGTGTTACCCGTGTTGAGACCCCAACCTTATTCATATATTAGGATGGATCCAGACCCTGCCGGTGCGTGAGCTGGCTCTGTGCCCTGGGTGTAGCCACCTGGGATGGGCAGTGGGGGCTGGGCCTAGCAAGGCCAGCCAGGCTCTCTCACCTCACTCCGCCATATTCTGTAGAGTAGGAGGCTGGCGGCGCTGTTCACAGGCTGCCCCACCAAAGCCAGGCAGGTCCCTGCAGCTAGCAGTCCAGTTAGGGAACCTCCAGGTCCGGCTCTCCAATCTGTAAATTCTTATATATTCATATATCTTGTATTTATTATATCTGTTTCTCTAGTAAATACTGACTGATACAGATGGGGACAAGGACCAGGAAGACAGGGTGGGGCCTAGGAAGTTACTAGCAGTTGTGTTGTGACAGAAAGAACCCTGGACTTAAAGTCAGACAAACCTGGCTTAGTCCTGTTTGCTGCTGACAAGCTGGGTGGCCTTGGGCATGCCACAACCCTGAGCCTCAATTTCTTCCTCCACTAAATGAGAAGAAAATTCCTTACCTGAAAGGCTAGTGATAAGATTTAAATAAGAGAACATGAATTGCCTTTGTTTTTTGGTTTTTGGGTTTTTTTTGTAAAGGACTGTACATGACGTCATTGCAGTTTGATAAACTGGCCAAGAATTGTCAATGGGCTTTAGGGCCAGACTGCCTACACCTAAAATACGACTCTACCACTCTTTCCAGCAGCGTGACCTTGAGTAGGGGCTGCATTTCTTCATTTTAAAATGAGGATGATAAATACAGATGCTTCATGAGACTGTGAGAATTAAACAAGTTTGTATGTATAAAACACTTAAAATAATCCTTAGAGGCTGAGATTGAACAGATTAATGAAACGAAGAGAAGGCGATGATGATGATGATGATGATGATGATGATGATGATGATAGTTATGCTTGTGAACAGCGGCACTGTCAAGAGGTATCCAGGGAGACGGGTGTTGTGGACGCCTGTAATCTCAGCTATTTGGGAGTGTGAGGATCTCAAGCGTAATCCCAACCTGGGCAATTTAGCAAAACTTCGCCTCCCAATAAGAAACAAAAAGCCCGAGGATGTAGCTCATTGGCAGAGCACACTGCATTCAACCCCCAGTACCTCAAAAGAAAGTGAAGGCTTTGAGTGATGAGAGCAAAGGCTCGGCAGTTTTCAGCTGAGTTCAAATGTTGGTCCAGACTCTAAACTGAACAAGGTGCTCAATGTCATTGTGCTTCAGTTTTCTCATCTATAAAATGGGAATCAAATAATGTCTACTTAACAGAATTGTTTAGTGGATTTGTAAAATTTACACACTGTGCTTGACACATAAGTACCAGATACACTTTGGCTATTGCTATCATTATTATTAAAAGATGAATGTTAACAGACACTACATATCAGAGTTAACTGGCCCGGGGAACATGGAACAAAGGACTCCAAAATATCAGAAAGATGTGAAGGTGACTTCACTGGTATTCCAGTTTTCTCCGGCCCTCAGGTCTAATGCAACAAGTTTCATGACTTCTGCTCTACTTTGCTCCTCCACCTTCTTGTCATCTATTTTGACAACACATATATACTATGATTCCAAAACCAGACAAGAATCCAACCACAAAAGATAACGATAGGCCAATCTCATTTATAAACATAGATGCAAAAGTCCTCAACAAGATACTGACAAACAGAATGCAGCATATCATGAGAAAAGATCATACGTAATGACCAAGTCAGCTTCATCCCAGGATGTGAGGATGAGTCAACACACATGGATCAATAAATGTAATATATAAACAGAAGCAAAGATAAAATCACATGATTATCTCAATAGTTGCAGAAAAAGGCTTTGACAAAATACAGCATCTACTCATGACAAAAACACTGAAGAAAATAGGTATAGAAGGACCTTATCTCAATCTGATAAAGCCATTTATGACAAACCTACTGCCAACAGCATATTACATGGGGAAAAACTGAAAGCTTTCCCTCTAAAATCAAGAACAAGACAAGGATGTCCACTATCACCACTCCTGTTCAGCATACTACTCAAAACATTAGCCAGAGCAATCAGGCAAGAGAAAGAAATAAAAGGAATATGTACAGGAAATGGAGAGATCAAATCATCACTGTTTGTAAGTGACACAAACCTCTACATAGAAAACCCAAAAAATTCCACCAAAATACTTGGAATTAATAACCAAGTTCAACAATGTAACAGGAGACAAAATCAATACACAAAAATCAATAGTGTTCCTGTACACCAATAATGAATTCACTGAGGAGGAAATTAGGAAAGCAATACCATTCATAGTTCCATCAAGAAAGATTAAATACTTAGCAATTAACCTAATGAAGACTGTGAAAAACCTCTACAATGAAGACGACAGTATTCTAAAAGATGATCAAATGGGACATCAGAAAATGAAAAGATACCTGTTATTCTTGGATAGGAAGAAACAATATAGTCAAAATGGCCATACTTCTAAAATTGATATGCAGATTTCATGTAATCTCAATCAAAGTACCAACAACATTCCTCACAGAACTAGAGGAAATACCCCAGAATTCATATGGAACAAAAATGTCCCAGAATAGCAAAAACAATTCTGGGTAAAGCAAGAGGCATCGCAATCCCAGATGTGAAGTTACGTTACAGATCTACAGTGCTAAAAACAGCATGGTATAGGCACAAAAACAGACATGAGGATCAATGGAACAGAATACAGAATGCAGAAACAACCCTAAGCACAGTCGACTATCTGATCGTTGATGATGGAGTCAGAAACATACAGTGGAGGAGCCTCTTTAATAAATGATGTTGGGAAAACCAGCTATTTAAGTGCAGCGGATTGAACCCAGACCTGTATATCTTACCATGTACTAAACTAAAACCAAAATGGATCAAAGATATAATTGTTAAAACAGAAACATTTAATCTGTCAGAAGATAAAATAGGCAAAACTCTTCAAAATATAAGCATAAGCAAGTACTTTCTGAAAAGGACTCCGATGGTACAAGACACAGTACCAAGAATCAACCAGTGGAATCATATGAAACTAGAAAACTGCACAGCAAAGAAAACAAGCAGCAGAATGAAGAGATAATCTACAGAACGGGAAAAAAATTTGGTCGGCTATTCCTCAGACATAAGACTAGAATTTAGTTATTCAGACATTAGTATTCAGACAAAAGACTGGTAAAATTTAAATAGAACTTCAAAAAATCGGAACCCACCCCCTAGTAAAAGAGCCAATCAATAGATGGGCAACTGAAATAAATAGACTCTTCTTAGAAGAAGAAGTACAAATGGCCAATAAATGCATGAAAAAAAAATGTTCAACAGCTCTGGCCACTAGAAAAATCCCAATTAAAAGAAGAGTGAGATTTTGTCTGACTCCAGAAAGAATGACTATCATCAAGAAATCAGATAACACCAAATACTGACAAGGCTGCAGGGAAAAAGAAACCTTGCTCCATTATTGGCATAGTAACTAGTACAACCACTATGTAAATCAGTGTGGAGATTCCTCAAAAAATTAAGACTGGAGGTTCCATTTGACCCAGCTATTCCCCTTCTATGTATCTTCCCTAAAGTTAAAGACATATCACGGTGAAACACACATACCCATGTGTATAGCAGCACAATTCATAATGCAGTAGCTAAATCATGGAAGTGGCCTATATGTCTATCAACAGATGAATGGATAAAGAAAATGTGATATTTGTACACAACATGGTGAAGAAAGATAAATGTGAGTCATTTGTAGGAAAATGAATGTACCTTCTGACTGTGATGTCAAGTGAAATAAATCAGACACAAAGGCAGAAGTATCACATACTTCTTCTTATGAGAAACCCAGAACAAAAACAAAGAGCAAAATAAAAGATAGATAATAGGAAATAGTGATATAGGTATTTTATAAATGGAAGGGAGACTAAGAGATGGAAGGAGAGGGGGAGGAGGTGAGGGACAGGGGTTTAAACAGAATTAAGATGTGTCATGTACATGTACCAGCTCCCCAGGAGGAATGTAATTATCAGACACTGTGAACATGTACTAATAAAAAGTTAAAATTGAAGAAAAAAACCCAGGTAAGTGGCTTAAGTTGAGTTTTTAATGAAAGAAGTACTCTATGGTTATAGAACAACAGTTATTTCAGTAGAACTAGAAGAGCACGATTTAAAAGAATGAGTTCCAATGTCAGGCAGCCTCATGATCTCTGAGTCATGGTAAGAGGGACATACCATCTTTGAAATGTGGGAAATATGAAATGTGGGAAATAATACCAGTAATACTTGTCCTAAGGATTGCTGTAATTGTGGAATAGTATAACACAGGCAAATGACTTATGCCCAGTAACATCAGGATTTATCTCATACCCAACACAGCAAAGAATGGGAAATCAGAGTTAATTTATCTTGCTTCTAGATAACGTACATGACGAGTCATCTGGAATTGGCTTAGGGGTAATCATGGACATCTCCCCTAAGGAGAGGCATTGTGACATTTGTAGGGTCCCTAAATTTTGCTTTCTAGAGTCTGAGCCTCTCTGCCAGTTTAGCAAAAGGACTCTTGCTGAGCAATTTCTAGAAATGTGAAAACAAAGAGACTACTTGCCACTGATTTGGTGTGGCTTCCTGCGGAGGCATCCTTCATTGTTTTACACAGTGGGAACGGTAAGGGAGAGCAAAATGCCAGGAATACGAAATGTCACTTATTCCTAAGAAACCCTAGTATGAATAGGACTCCTATGAAACATTGAGAGTTGGTGGTGGTTTCATTCCATTATTCTTCCTTGTCTATGATTTAGATCAGCTCTACTCTTATGGACACCTGTTTTTACTTTCATTTTTAATGAAATTGGGCAATTAACCTCCATCCAGAGAATCTATGAAGTCAGCTGGAGAATATGGTTTGAAATCATTTCCTTATTTTTGATCAAAAAATTTATTTTTATTAAAAGTTGCTAAATTTCTGGTCCCAGTTGGCTTCCTTTAGGACCAGAATGAAATGAATTTTATGACTTTATGACAAAGCCAAGTTTCTATTCTTGTAGCTTCGGTCAAAAACAGATGAGGTAATTTGAACAATATCAAGTACAGATACAGGCTGAGAGCTAACCAAAACCAAACTTCTGATGCCCGTGCAGCTTCTGCCTTCTCCATATCTGTGACTTAATTATATACAATGTTTTTGCCTAGAAACAAGAGCATGCAATAGCAGGATTCAAAATTTAGAAAATTTTCCTGTGAAGTATAGCAAAAACCATACAAGTCTTTGTTATGGTTTAGATCTAAAATGTCCCCCGATGCTTCATGTGTTTGGGAGTTGATTGGACCATGGGGACGATTTATTCATCAATGAATTAGTCCACTAATTCATTGAGTTCATAGCTGACCTGCTGCTGGAAGGTGGAGCCTCGTTGGAGGTGGGCAACTGGTGTGTCTCCCTCTCCAGATCTTCTCTTCCTCTCTGCTTTCTGGTCACCATGGAATGAGCAGCTGTCTCCTACCCAGGTCTTTCCACCACACCATTTCTACACTGGAGCCAGCCAAGCCTGCCCTGAAAATACACCTCTCCCTCTTTAAATTGTGGGTGTTGGGTATTTTATCCTAGTGATGAAAATGTAGGAAAAGTAGGCGTTTAAAATTTACCCTAAATTGTTGGCATTGGCGTCAATGAGAACACACCCAACTGCCCAAACATGGTGCACTTCTCCCTTAAACTAAGTGTCCCTCATAGTCAAATTTCTCTCTCCTAAGTACAAACTTTCGTAAGTCAGTGGCTGTCAACTACTCTGTTCTACATGCTTCTGATCAGATACATTTTGCAGGCATATCACTAAATTTTCTCAACTGGATATTGAGGGAGGGAATGTGCTTTCTAGAACCCACTTTTTTCTATTTTGTGGTCTTCTGCAGAGAACCTCTTGTGTCTTTAAGTTCCTGTGGTTTCAGGGGGCCTGGCCCAAAGCCTGGATGAGATGTGGGTGTGTGCCCCAGGCCTGAACCAAGCAGTGTTTCCTTCTTTTGGCTCAGGGAATTTGAGGCACATAACCCAGGTGCAGTGGTTCAGGACTATGCACATGACCCAACTTGGGCCAGTGAAAGGTAGGCCCCTGTTCAAACTATCAGGAATAGAAGACTGAAGCTGTCCCCTTTGCCCTACATCTGATTCAGGGATGATGTATGTCTGAAGCCAATATGTTACCATGCAGGGTTTTAAATGAAAGTCAGCACAGAGTCAGGGTCGAGAGGATCCAAACCAAGTGTGGAAAGAGTTTGTAGTATGGTGATCTTCAAGCCTCTGGATCTAGTCATGCCTGAAGGTACCTGACTTCTCCCTTATATGAAGTCATGATTTTTTTCCTCACTGATTTCATCTGGAGGCTGAGTTTCCTGTTATGAGAAACATTTCCATTTTGGCAAGCTTCATAAGTTCTCCATCCCAGGAAACCCCTCACTGTTGGGCAAACTGGGACAATTGGTTACTCTGTCCATTGCCACCAAAGAAGCCCTGCCTGACTCTAATGCCTCTGGTGTCCTTACGGTTGAGGCGAGATGGTGGTACAGTCCTGTGCACTGATGAAATGCTGAACTAGGTGCCTCTTATGTATGGGGTAGGATTCGGCACAATCTGATGTAACAAACAGGAAAGCAGAACAGAGTTAAGAAATAAGAAAGTACAGCAGAGTTAAAGAGAAATCAAAGCATGAAAGAAAGATAGCTTCTTCACCGGAGCGTCTGAGGACATTCCCCCTGCATGTCTAAAATAATGAGGGCAAGGCAATAAAGAGTCTGGTCAATGAGCTGAGCAGGCAAGGTGGCCCACGTTGTAATCCCAGCACTCTGGGAGGCTGAGGCAGGAAGATCACAAGTTGGGCCCCAGCCTGGGCAACTTAGTGACTTAACAAGATCCTGTCTCAAAATTTTAAAAGGGCTGGGGATCTAGATCATTGTGAAGGACCTGAGTTCAATCCCCAGTACTGCCTAAAAAAGTCAGTGAGAGGTAAAATGTTAGCCAAGGAATATGTCAGTTCTGTTAATGCCTTTCTGTACACTGGTAGATGTTGTTCTTTTCTGGACTATGTTATTGTAATTACTGGCCTTATTTAAGTGTTGAGTATTTTCATTAAACCATTAGAATTTTTAGTTTTAAAACACATGTAATGGTAATTTAAAAATAAAAGTAATTGATTTAACCAATACTTTCATCCTTGAAGCATGGCTTGTGTACAGCCAGTACTTGCTCTTCTGAATCTTAAACTCCTCCAAGATAGATTTGGGGTTTGCTTATTGCTTGTGTTATATTTTCCTTCTCCACCAAATGCCATTTGAACATGAGTGGCAGTCAGAAATTGTTGAACCAAATTAATTTTGATGCTCTTAGGGTATAGAAATCTTACTTATAGAATTGAAGGACTTTGAAGCACTTGAATGAATACAGATTCTCTGCAGTCATTAAATTTTTAGGAAGCACTGAGGTGGCAGTATTATATTAAAAAGGCTTTGAGTTCTCCTCCAGGAGCTGGAGAAGTTGGAGAATTTTCATTATTTTGTTCTTAGTGTACTGAGATTTGTGTCTGCACCAAAGAAGCTTTTCAAAAGTGGCAGTTTCTTTTTCATGTTAGTGGGGGTGAAAAGTGTTAGGAAAAGGGATTACAATGAGATTTCTTTTTTTGGATAAAGGAAAAATAAAGATGGCTAGAGAGAGAGGAAGAGAGAAATATGTCACTCTATAAAAAGTCAATGTTCTCTCTTTCTATTCTTATCAAGACCAATGGGTGGATCTGAAGTTAAAAACCAGAGACTTGGGGCTGGGGATTTAGCTCAGTGGTTAGAGTGCTTGCCTAGCAAGCACAAGGCCCTGAGTTCAATCCCCAGCGCGCGCGCACACACACACACACACACACACACACACACACACACACACACACACAAAACAGAGACTGTAATTCTATGACTAAAGGGTTATTTTATTTTTCATGTTAATAGAACTTTGAGTCAGAAATTAGAACTTTTAAGTTTGGTCTTAAGTGATAGTTGGATTTAAGAGTTCCAGGGTACTATACACACCCTCACAACTCATAGCATAAGGTATTTATAGAGACAAATTATATCCATGTTATATATTTATATCCATTCCTGAAATATATTCACATACATGCATGCATAATATATTTAGAGAATTTTTAACAAATGCTTACAAATAATTGTATTTAAGAGCTTAAAGTATGCAAGTTTCATGACTGTGACTGTGTCATATTAAGTTGCTCTACAATTCTAGCAGCTCACACAAAGACTATGGAGACTTACAGTCAAGTAATTCTACTACTTGGAGATCCAGGTCGTATCAGGACTTAACAACAGGTCCTACAGACAGAAGACTTTGTCTTATGCCAAAGTTGATGGCCTCGAGTTTCTCCTGGATAAGCAAGGGTAGTCATATTCCTCTATCTGTAGTCATCTTTTCTTCTTCTTCGACTCTATCTTGTCCTCCTCTCTGAGAGTGAGCCTGCCATGAACTGGTTAAGGTCATGGATCCTGTGCTGAAGTCCTGGTTCTGCTAGTATTAGCCCCCTTACTGTAGTTTATCTTGTGGGCGCTCATTCTACAAATGATATTAACAACAGTAACTACTTAGGGATTGCTATGAATTAATAGTAGCATATAGGACAATGCCAGTCATTGCAATCAGTATTAGCTTCTGCTCCTAAGGCCCCCAAACCACCTTCTTTAGCTACAGACAACTGGACTTGGAGGGGCTACCTACCCCGAGAATACAGAATTAGCACGCAGAGTATCAGAGTCAATAAACAGAGAGCGCCACCCCTCAAATAACATAAAAATCAGACCAGACATTGCTATATCTGAGACATCAGCCCTGATATGTCAGTCAGAAGATGTTCCGTAGGAGCTTAATAGATACAAGATGTTGTGTAAATCGCTTTACGTATATTCACTCTTTAATCATTAAAATGATGCCACAAGGTAGATATTATTTTGTGCAACTTTATAGAAGAGAAAACTGAAGCCCAGAATAGTTAGGATTCAGATACAAGCAGTCTGGCTGCAGGGTCCACACGCTTTCATACCCTGCTATTGAGTAAATGAGTAGCGCAAGGAGCAGAGGGAGGATTAGGGAGTGAAGAGAGATTGCCTGGATGCTCATCTCCTCAAGTCTACTTCAGTGAGGAACTCGTGCCATTTCAAGAAATGTTCTCCTTTTGCTGTATCTAGTTAAAATGTTTTATTATTTTTTCTTACTCATAACTAAGATTTCTTTCATTTAGTGACAAATGGGGTCTAAATTGACCAAGAGAACGCATATTTATTCTCACTACACACTCCCACTCATGGTTCTTGAGGGGCCTGTTGAACAGTCAACTGACACTCCACCGAGGGAGGCCAGGGAAGGAACTCACACCCTTGACATCAATTTGAAGTAGGTTTGAGATCCAGCCAGTCACAGCAGGCACAGGTCATTGTCAACGGGATGAAATGGTTTCCTCTGCTTTGCAACTAAGGTTTGTGGAAGAATAGATGGCACCAAGACACGGTTGCTGCATCTCAATGTCACCTCAGATCATTTGCATTCCAGCTTTTGACTTCTAAAAAAAAAAAAAAACACTCGGTGTCAGCTTTTATAGTTAAAGTAAATGGGTAGTTCAAACTGGGCAGAAGATATTTTAAATTAGGAATTCAGGCATCTTCATGGTAATCCAAGTCACCAAAATAGGTCAGAGCCCGACTGTTTAAAAAAAACATTGCTAAGAAGTCAAAGAAGAGAAGAAAGGCAGCTAGGATATTCCGAAGAGAATGAAAAAGTTTATTTTTTTAAATGAAAATGTGGTTCACCCAAAACTTTAAAATATTGAAAGCATTACCTCTAATGACATGTTATTTGAAAAAATGCCAAAAGGAAAGAAGAGAAAATTGCATTTGACCAATCAAACATGGTAGCCATTGAAAGAAAAGCACTGGCACAAAAGGTTTCTGGGTCTGTATGATTTCCTCCGGTTGCCCCAATATTTTGTTCTGTTTCACCTAAGCTCTGCCTAAGTGCAAGATGTCTGCACAGAGCCAAATTCCTGGCTCTCTGGCGAGGAGCTGTGCCTCATTCCTCATGTATGAACTCAATTTCGGAATGAATCTCTCCCAGTGGAAAGAGGCAGGCAAAGAAACATTGGAAATTTGTACAGCTCAGATCTTGTTCAGATTAAGGAAATTGAACTCAGTGAATTTGGAATCAAAGATAGATTTTGCCCCCAGGCAGTGCTTTAAAAAAAAAAAAGCACCAAATTCATGACCACAATAAATGTCAAGCTAATTAACTACTACAAAGCACCACATTTCCCTATGCGTCTAATCCCTTTTATGAACAAAACTAATTGGAAGAATTACTAAAAGCACTATAAAAATTCAGGGACTTTTAAGCCACAGAGTGCTTGTTACCTGCCACACCGTGAGCAAGCGTTTTAGGTGCCCTGCTGCCAGATTTCTTTGTGGTCCATCCTCATTCCTCGAATTTTAAAGCTACGGCTGATTATGCTAGTTATTCCTTCCATTCTGGTGTTTTACCTTGCACACACTAGATTAGTTTGCATTTGCAATAGGAATTGGAAGAGAAATTAGGATTGAGGTGAGGTTTGGGGTGTGCTGGAGGATACACAGGAGAGAAACTGGGTATAGAGCCCAGGATGAAAGAGGCCTAAACAAAGATTTTGTGGTCATGTGACCTATGCAGTCACCTATGACCTTATTCTTAGAAGCAATCCACGTTTGGGTCTATGTTTTGCTGTCACCATATTGAAATGCTTCAAAGTTTTGAGCAAGAATTCTCATATTTTTATATTGCGTCGAGTGCTATAAATTATACAGACGATCCTGAAGCCCACAGGGGAAGGAGGTCCAGAGAGAGAGTAGCAGAAAGATCTAGGAGACTGTGAAGCACTGTGGAGAACACCTGAAGTCCAAGTCATCAACTCACCAGGTCTGAACACCCACAATCATAAAAGTGAACGCAAACCAGGAACGTGTCCACGGTCTCCCTGTGCCCGCCGGAAAACCTCTACCTGTCCCTTCTCCCTCTATGCAGCACACTGACAACTTCAACTCCACATGCAAAATGAAATTCCTTTGGCTGAAGATTTTCCTGCTGTTAGGAAATACACACATGAGATAATTAGTCATAATAGCTATTCGCATTTATCTGATCAGGAAAGAAATATTTATCATAATCCTCTTCTAGCAAGTCATTCCTCTAGGTACAGTGGATATAGTCGTGTGCAAGGCATACAGAAGGCTTATACTCATGATTACATGCTATTGAAGAGACAGAAAATAAAACTTGTCAGTAAGTAGATGAAAAAGATAGGTGGCACTGATGCATGCTAAATAAAAGATAAGGTATTTAGTAGAGACTGCGTGATCGGGGTGGCCTCTCTGAAGAGACGGCCTGAGAGCTGGCAGCTGAAATATGTAGAAGGCAACTATGCAAATATCTTGAGAAAGAGCACTCCAAGAGCAGAAGCCACGGAGGTCACCCAGGGCACAGGGGCTCTTAGCTTCAACAAGAACGATAGTCACGGAGATATCAAAAAGTGGCAGGGTTCAGGAAAGATTTTGGAGAAGAACTGACTGGATTTCTTGATGAATCAGTTGTGGCATATCACAGGAAAAGAAAAGAAAAGAAAACGTGGCTGGCTCCTAAATGATTAGCTTGAGCATCTGGTTAGATTGTAGATTCTGTATTATTTCAGAAAAGTTTCAAAGATTTTTCTGTGTTGTGGATGAAAGAGAATGCAAGAATTCTTTGTAATCTCTTTACATTTGAAAAAACTAATGACATCTAAGTGGAGATGTTGAGTGGGCAGTTAGGTATCTGAGTCTGATCATGAGAGATGAAATTGGGCTAAAAGACACAGAAGAATTAACACTGCAGTAGTGCATTCTGGAGTCATAGGATGGGACGAGAGTTGCCTCACAAAGAGAATGCAAGCAGAGATCAGCAGAGGGTTAAGAATGGGGCAATGGACAATCCAAGATTAGGTATCTATTTTGATAGTAAGAAGAAAACAGGAGAAGGCAATGTCACAGAGTCAAAGATGAAATGTTTTCAAATGAGGAGAATAACTGGATGTAGACATGTGATGAGAATTTGAGGTAGAACAGAAAAGTTGACCATTAGGTTTGGCAATATGGAGGTAATTAGTTTGGAGATGGACCGCTTATGTATACTTGGCTTTGGTGGGGACAGTGCCTAATCGGAGTGGCTAGCAAGGACTGAGACATGCAGATGCGGGTGCAGACAGTATGTAAGCTTTCTGGGGGAGGAGAGAGAAGAGAAATAGAGTATGAGGCAGGGAAGGACATGGGGCTGAGGAAGGCTTCGTTTAAAAAGCTGCTTTATTTGCAGTATTTTGTTAGGGCAGTCCTAGCAGAATAGTAGGCCTGATGTACTCGCTATTGTACTTGTGTCATTTTAAAAAAAAATGTATTGCATAAAATAAAGAAATTGTGTTAAAAATATCTGTTCTCATGAAACCTTAGCTGAATGCTTTGGGGAGACATTTTTTACAAGTTGCATAAAAATCTGCTATTCCATCGTTATGCACCATCAACTATAAAAGAATTGGGGGAAATGTAAAAAATCTAAGACTGCCTCAGATCAGTTTAAAGAAGTAGCTTTAGGTTATCACTGTACTTTAAAATGATGAACCAGAACTATAGCTTTCGTCCCAGAAATAATTTGCCATAGATGAATATGTAGGTGCAGGTTGAAACTATTTTCATGATACCCAATTTTAATTAGCACTTTTACTTTATGGATATACTATGGTTCCCAATTATGCCAGAAAAAAAGACACTTGCTGCAACACACATTAGAAGATGAGAAGGGCTGCGGTCTAGTGCCCAGGGAGAAGGCTTCTTTGTGTCAGAAGCATGGATGCTGCTTTCTTCTTCAGAGAAAGGAATATCCAATATACCAGGCAGGTAAGTGGGCAGAATTGGCAGTGAGAAGGGGAGGCTGTTCTGGTTGTATTGCTTCCTTTTCCCATATGAAGTCTGAGGTAAATCAACAGGAAAAGAAAAGAAGCTGACGTGGAGATTTGAAGAGGAAAATAAAGTATGGCGTAGTTAAGTCGAAGAGCGGGAAAAGCTAATTTACTAGAAAGGTATATGGGATGGTCTTGCCATATTGAGTGCCCATCTAAAATTTGTGATCACAAATTTGAAGTGAACACAGCACAGTTGCCTGATTTGCTCCTAGAAAATGGATCTGCTTGAGAGCCAACGTACATTCAAAAGTTATGTGGTTGTCACTACAATCGAGGTTTGCGAGCAAGTATGACAGGAGAGTGGAGCAAAGAAATGAGAGTATTTCAAAGGAGACCATTCTAGGAATGCATCATGGGATTTGAACTCAGGAGAGAAGAAAGTTAAAAGCAACAGTTCATAAAAATCATAGTATTATAATGGGAGAGAGAACTCAATGGAGCCAAAGGATTGTTGAGAAAGAGTGTTACTGTGAAAATACTAGAAAGACAGTCAGCAAGTTCAAAGTTTTAAATAAAGATATTAAACACGCTGCTGTTTCTGGTAGTGGAAAAATCCAGAACTGATTGACCGTGTGAATTACCCATTCACAAGGTAAGGAGAAGAAGCAATAAGTTCCACTAAGGAATCGAGAAGCCAAATGGCAGACGAATCATCGAGGAAATGCTGATAGTGCAAGTAGTCCTGGGAAAAGAGGGAGAAGTCAGGGGCTCAGATCTGCGTGAGTGAGAAGACTGAAGGAAGCTCAATAACTCACCAGTAGTGAGTCGGGGTGAGCAATTCTGAATGCTTTAGTATATGGAATTTTTCAATTCAGAAAGTTTTGCTTTAGTAATTGAGAATTGTCTCAGTTAGCTTTTCTAGAGTCAAAGGTTTGTAAGAGAGCAGATTTAATACAGGACATTTATAAGTTACAATATTCACCCACAAGCCAAATGCAGGAAGAGTGCCGAATGTCTATCTAGGCACTGGAGACCCAAAAGATCCAATCAAGGGCTGGGAGCCCACAGCACTGTCCCATGTACCTCTGTGCCTGCAGGTGATGGCTGAAGAAATCTTTACTGGAACCAGGATACGCTGCTCGCAGCAGAGACGATGACCAGAGCCCCCCCCCCCACTCCGAAGCAAAAGCAGCCATCCTCGATGACAGCAAGGCCCTGAGCTCCTTCCTCAGTGAGAACAGCCGAGTTCCTTTCAGGAGAATCAGCCGCAGCAGAGCTCCTCCTGGGAAACGGCCTGCTAACTAGGTTCAATTCCCACTCTGCTTTATTTTGCGTCAGCAACAATCCTCAGGTGGATCTTCTATGCCCAGCATCACACCAACTCAGTCTAGCTGGGCGTTCTAGCTCAAGTGGACCACATTAAGTCCACCACAAGAGTGGAGTGTGAAAACTCACAAGACCTGGGAAGTGTGCAAGTGCCACTTAGCACTGAGGGTCAAGTCAGAATGTAGGAGAGGCAGGGAGGGGTCATTGTAGATGACTTGTCTACATTTCAGTGGGCCTCTGTGGGCCAGCAGACCAGCACTGCTGAATGGGTGTGTGTGTGTGTGTGTGTGTGTGTGTGTGTGAGTGCATGTATGCAAAGTCCCTCTACTAATGGGAGAACTCATCTGAGAAAGTCTAACCTTTCACTGAGTAAAAAGAGCTCACTCATTAAGGTCACCACCAAAACTTCTGCCTCAAAGAAATGGCACAGGTACTCTCTGAGGTGGCAAAAATCGGGAGGAAACAGACACTCTCACCTGCTGGAAGTTGTTGGGCGTTAGAAGGTTGCTGAGTCCCAGGCCAGCTTGTGGCTTTTGTCAGCAAATCCTTTTCTCCTCAGACTTTTTGCATGATGCGGAGTTCTGTCTGTGTCAGCCTACATTCATAAAATAAGAGTAAACATGATGCAAAAGAAAAAAAAATACACATAATGCTCTGAAAGCAAGATGTGGTCGTTCACTGGGATCCTTCAGCCAGAAAATTAAAGCCCATAGTAACAATTCTTATGTAAGCAAAGGGACGGGGCCTCTACGTTTCACTTAAGTGTGAAATGCTACCAGGGCAAAGGACAATTCAGAGAGAAGTGTATATTTTAAAATATCTAAAGAAAAACTTGTGCAGAAGCTTTCTAGATTTTGGGAAAGTTAGTCAATCATTCACTTTGGAGAAATCGCCTAAAGGTTCGATTTGGAGCCATCTGTATAACCCCGAATTTGTATCTCAGCAAGCTTGTATCAGCAAGCTTGGCTGCCTCACCGTGCTAGTCAAACTGCTGGGTAACACCTTGTCAGTCAAGGGCAGAAGTGAAGTAGCAGCCCAACTTTCCTCAGAAAAATGACAAGATTGTTATGTCTACTCTGTTCTGGAATGAGTGGTGGGACGTGCTTCTCTAGCGTATGAACTCTAATCACTTGAACCTCTTTATCAAACTAGGTGACATGTGGACCAAACAACTGGTTAA